>MU223689.1:163696-218861 GCA_018584345.1 Thuja plicata | reverse complement strand
ATACTCGGATGCTCTCCATGTTCTTTCTCAACTGAGTGAGTTGCAATTCTGCTAGGTCAAATACCAGATTTTTCTTGACAACTTTGTAGGCTAGGTCAACAGCTTCGCATGCAACACTGTTGGGTCTGCTTGAGCTATATATCTTGTGTGCTATCACATGGATGCCAAATTTCATCTCCATGTTTGTTACTCCGTTGAGTCTCATGCCTCTGTTGTCCCACTCGACAAGAGTTAACTTTGCTAGTTCATCCATGTTTAGGGTTTTCGGTAGCTTTTGGCTTGTCTAGCATAGGGAACCTAGTAACATGGTGAATTATCTACTTGGTGATCTTCACAGGATGATCCAGTCATAGTTGCATATCGTGAACATGACTAAGAACATATCTCATCCACTTTGTCTGGATGTCCCTCGGCATATGCATGATATGTGTCAAACCCTTGGTTTCAAGGTGTTTATGATCGGGCTTTAGTTTCCCGTCGTGCATAACTTCTCATATGTTTGATTCATCTCACTGGTTGCAAGCTCCTGCATGTTGCAGTGATAGAAGCTACGAATGTCATTGACCAGTAACACTCTCGGAGGGATTAGGGAATGAGCTCCCATCGGGTCTATTTCCTCTATAACTATCAGATGAAGCTTGAACAGGGGAGGATCACAAATTGTATTCCTTACAAGCATCTCTGAACCTTTCTTGACCTTATTGCTGGAAGTGGATGCCATATTGCTCGAACAAAATAATCAAACTCTGCTTTCAATCACGAATTCGCACATAATTGCTAAAGCTCTGAATTGACTTGTAAACTGAAAGCATTGTAAACAATACTCTTCACAATCCTTCATATATAAGAGTTTTTAAACTGTTAGAGTATTTCATTAAATGCTCCGTACATAGTAGCTGGCGTGACTCAGGTGTTTCTCTAAGATTCACTCGGAAGCTCGGGTGAAACTAACTTTCCAGTTATCAAGACTGCCCAACTCAGCTCGGGTGTAACTTTCATTCTAACTCAGGTTGAACTACAATATGTCCTTATGCATCAATATGCAAATATGGATTGTATTTCTTGCCTGGAACTGATGTAGACTTGCTTGTTATTGCACAGTTCCAATCATCTCCTTACTTTTTTATTCTGTAATGATGGATCCACCCATTTCACTATTTAGGGTGTTATTAGATCCTTCATTGCTTTGATCTAAATTTTCTGAGGATTTCCTTACCCATTGCTTGCTCATCTGAGCTCTGATTTCTGAGACTTTGGTTTTACCATTCTCAAAACCAGTATCAACCTTTTCTCTATTCATACAGTTCTTGCTCAGATGACCGAGTTGTTTACACACATAGCATCTCTTAATAGGATCTCTTTTTCTGAAGTGAGTCTTCACACAATTCGCACCAATGTGTCCATATTCACCATAGTGACGAAATCTGTATCAAGTGTTGTAATCCCAACCCAAAATTACCTTGGCTAGTTGTTCAGTAGGATTCCAATTCTTAGTTTTGCACTCGGAAGATTTATGACCTTGTTTGTTGCATTTGTAGCATTTCCCTTCAAACTTAGGTTTCACTTTGCATTCACTTGCTCTATGTCCATGTTTTGTTTGCAGCTATAGCATTTACCATTAAATTTTGACTTTCCATTGCTCCAACATTTATTTGATGTATGCCATGTCTTACCATAGTGATTGCATTTAGGTCTGTTGCTCCTTTGAGATCCTTGTTGTGAGGATTCACCTTGTTCAGTATATCCTAATCTAGTCTATCCATGATTTCTCAGTTCTGTTGCCTGATCCATGATAGTTTGTGAATTCACCGTACTTTCATTTTCTGTCCTTAGGTTGACAACTTCTTATGTTGCATTGTTGAGTTGGCTTACCAAATCAGCTTGCTGAAGTGATAAGTGCTGGATTTCATTTTCTTTTTCCTCTAGTCTTGTACTCAGCAGTCTTTTATCTTCTTGTGCTATGTTTTTGCCATCTTCTGCTTTGTTATTTAGTTCCATGACTTCACATGTTCTGATTGAGTGAACTTCCTGTTCTCTTTTCAACTTTCTGACTTCTTCGTGAAAATTGAGATTCTTTGCAAACAAGTCTTCAATGGCTGCATAAGCTTCTTCTGAGCTCCTGTCTTTGCAAAATTCTTCAATTCTTTCTTCTATATAGTTCTTGTCATTCATCTGCACTGCTAATTATTTTCTTCTCTTTAGGGAAAGAGAGAGTTGTCCCTTAAGTTTTATGATCTGATCTATGGCCACTTTAAGATCTATCTTTTCATTCTTAATGGCTTTCTCCAGTCTATATGTTTCCATATCCTCTGATCTTTTCTCAACCTGTAAAACTTCTGATAAGAGAACCACAACTCTGATACCAATTGTTGGAATTATATGATGTGCCCAATGATTGAGAGGGGGGGGGGGGGGGGGGGGGGGGGGGGGGGGNGGGCGGTGGGGGTGAAGTAGGAATCAATAAAACTTAATCCTTTTAGTCCATAATTAGATTAGCTTATTTGTTTGCATGCATATAACTTGAAAGTAAAGAATCAGATACAACACATAACACAAAATTTGTTTACACAGAAACCTTCAAAAAGAAAGAAAACTAGGGTGGGGATGATACCCACAAGATTTAGTATTGCAGTATAAATTTATCCTGTTAAAGCTTACAATGACCACTTCTAATGGTCTGCCCTGTTAGGAGCATAGAAAGGACTGTTAGGTCCACCTTGTTAAAGGATTTTGTTGATCCACCTGTGAGAATGAACCAGTTGATGATCTGCTTTGTGCAACTGTGATTGCTAAATAAGATCCTTTGAAATATAACTGATCACCTAAATGTGATAGATAAGTCTCTGTTGTCCTGAACACTTCTTCACTTAACTCAAACTGTCATTCGCATAATCATATCATCTTCTAATTATACATTCATACTATATACATATTCTACTTCATATTGGATAAACAAACTATCTTACATATATATCTTTATCCAACAAATAACTTTGTAAGTCGGCTTGCAAAAAACAAATATATATTTAACAATATATGCAAAGTTGGCTTCAAACTGTCACTCGGGTCCAAAAGACTACTCGGGTGATAAACTGTCACTTGGGCGATATTGAATACTCGGGTGATGTTGAACACTCGGGCGACACTGTATACTCGGTTAACACTGAATGACTAAGTGTTTTGACACTAATTGACAATATGTCTTGCCATGAGGTCTACAATCTTGCCTTGAGGAATTCATGGACAAAGGATCTTCTTGCTTGATAACTCCTCTACTTGGTCATAATGAGTGAGAAGCTTCTTACATTGGAGAAGATTGCCTTCAAATATGCTTGGGTGCTTGAAGAATTATTGTAATGAAATCTTTATCTTGAATGCTTGTCTTAAAATCTTGAGTTTACTCTCAAAACATTGATCATGGTTACCAAAATAAGGAGAGATAGGTTGCTTTTATACCTCTCACAACATTTTAGAGCTCAAAATTGGAGGAGGTCGACATAGATAGAAGCAATCCCAGTAAATCCACTAGACGAGACTTTGGTTCCAAATTGGGCCAAACATTAAGGAAGAGGACACCTAGGGCATATTATTCTCACTAGAAGAGGCCCAAATTGAAATTGAGAGTCAGGAAGGAGGAAAAGAAACTGAAAATGAACCCGGTGGTAGCTAGATCAAGCACAACAAACATGAAATCTTGAGAACGCAAAAATAGGGCCTAATTGAGCATCTAATATAGGTGCTTACAATATTAAAGGGTGGTACACTTCCAAACCTCCCCTTAATAAATCTTATCCTAACCTCTCCAATTATGTGCACATTCCTATTTTGAATAAATGGGAAAATTACCTTAATTTTGGGTGGCATTCCTCTAAAATTGATACCTAGTCTCCCTTCCACATGTCATCCTTTGAAATGCCACTTGTCATTTATGATGACAAGTGTTGCATTTTGGAGACCCCTCACTTTGCATCCAAATCCTATTTAAACCCTCCCATCTCCTTCACAAGTCATCAAATTTCATATTAAGAACCCTCATAATTCCATTCAGGTTTTAGAGCTATCATTCATTTCAATGATTTTAGCATTAATTTCATACACTTCTACATCCATCTTAACTTAATTTAATCCTTTTCATTATCAAATCATTATCATTTGCATCCATTATCATCATCAATTACATAATCACGGAACATATTGAGCATAATTGAAGACACAATAGTGAGCACACAACAAATTATCAAGTCAAAATGACAAATTTTCAATAAAGGAGGCTTGAGAATTAATTTTATTGCTCACATTTTACTACGCGCGTGCACACACACACAAATAGTGACCTTTCTGCATTACCTGGGTTTGCTTCTCATTAGACTGCTTTATTTTGTTTCCTCATGGAAGCTACAATATTGTTAGCAATTTGTGTTCTAGTTTTAATCAAATCTAATATCAAATGTTTCTCTTTCAAAGAAGAAACAACAATAGTTTGTTAACACATAATTTTTTCTACATCATATTTTATTGAATTTTTTTGAATAACCCTTGACTTATCGTGCTTTAGTTTTTTTTTTTTTGTTATTAAATACTAATTAAATGATAAGCTTATTTCTATGATCAAAAAGTGCAAAGTAAGAGTTGTTCTGTATGCGAAAAATCCAAAGAAAGGAAAAATTAAATCATTAACAAATAACACACAAGCCAGAAAAATGACGATGTTTGAATGATAAATTGAGGGATAATAGTAGAAACAAATGCTTATGATGGTCATTTTTTGTCTACATTATAGTTTATGGTATTATTTTGTTGATAACTAGAATCTCAACTTGAAACTAATGAGCTATTGCACATGTTGTTTAGATATCAACTATTCTTGTTTATAATGTTATTTTTAGTACCAAAAAGTAGTATGTCTATCCATATATTTGATTACCTTGGTATTAGGAGCTTTTGACATATTTACTACTTTGAATTAACATAATGAAATTATAAGTGTGAATCTATACATTTGGCATTCATGGTTATGCCTTGATACCATTTACTTGTTTGTTATAAAGATGTCTTCATTTACCTTGGAGTGCCCATGATAACTAAGCTTGATATAGAGCTAACATATTTCGTCTATTTCACAAACAAAGGCCACCATGTGATCAATTAAGCACAATCTCGATTCTTCACGAGCTTTGATTTTGTTTGTATTTTAATGCTTGATTCAAATCTTCTCTTTCTTATTTCTAGGGGACATAATTATTTGAGGGGTGGTAACACCCTTGACATACATTGTTTAGGCTTTTTGATATATCTATTTGCAATAACAATAACAAAACTTGGATGTTTGGACAAGTTCACCTTCTTTAAGAGCTCAAGGTTGAACAATTATGGTTTTAAAGTCATGTTAGTGAACTTTATTGCAATGATGATACTTATAATTACATTTTATTATTGTTCTTTATACCATTTTACTAGATTAAGAAGATCTAGAAGGGTGCTCTACAACATAGACTACAATAACTTAAAGTAACATGCTCATTATTTTCATATTTCCTAATTCATCTATAATATTTTGTTATCAATATTATGTCCAATTTTGACCTTAAAAGACCACCTAGCTTGAACAATTGAAATTATAGCGTAATACTTCATTTAATTTGCATATATGTTATTTAGAAGGACTTCATCTAATGTAATATTTTGTTTTCTTTTTTCTTTTTTGGCAAGTGGTGTCTAAGGGGAAAACTCCCATTAAATTATATAAAAACAAAATTACATTAATTGTTGTAGGAAGAACATAAACTATTCTGCACACTCATATATCCTCTCCATTTGGGAAGGTGAGAGCAAGTTACAATTTTCACTTATAAATCAAGTATACTGACTCATGGATCTTTCCGCAAAGGATTTTCCATACAATCTCAATGCTTTCTCGTGAACTCCTTTCTATTCACAACTTCACAATCCAAATTCCTTGAAAAATAACCTTGTGAGGGAAGCTCCACATGGTGGTAGGCAAAATTGTCTTCACCCCTACACCATTCTCTGCAGACACTAGCATATGGGCATAACAGATACCTCATGTGATGCTCCTCAATGATTGTAGAATCCTGATATATGTCACCTTTCTCTTAGACGGACATCCCAACCACGTACACCTCCACAACAATCACAAGTTGTCTTATTAAATAAAAAAGATGATAAGTTGTTCTTATCATGTTTTGCCCTTCTAGTTGCAACTTAATCCAACACTGCATGTTAATATGACTTTTGCCCACTTCATCCAATGTAATATTAAATTACATTTAAATTTTCTTTTAGTTCCCTCTTTAAATATCGCTTGAACCTCCTACGAGTGTAGGTCCTAATAGGGGAAGAGCACCAATAGTTGAGCACATTCCAATAGCTGAGCACATTCCAATATCCGTGCACTTTTTGTGCACCCAACCCCCAATTACTAATTTTAAAGGAGCCAAAAAAATGATAACTAAAAGCCCATTAACAAGTTTCACATGTACAAATACTTGATCATTTTTTAGTTTTTTTTTGGCTCATAATTGGTCTATTTGTGCACCACTATGAGGACATTTGTGCACAACTAGTAAGACATTTGTCCATTAGTACTGACAATTTTGAGTGCATGGTTATTGGGGCATCATTAAGTTGGTGTCGGGCATCCCTTTGAAATAGCCACTTTTTGATCCTTTAGCACTCAATGCGTTCTATAGGGAGCATCTTTACTACCTCGAAGCCATAAATATCTTTAAGTAGTCAAGTCACACATAGACAACATGAAAAAAAATCCTCGAAATCCAATGCATAGTTTAGACTCAGCATTCGCCAGAAGTTAGCTCTAATGGCTACTAGTACACTCCTAAAAATTAATATCTAGGATATATTTTTTACAAGAAGTTAAATTGTGATATTGCTATCACGATTCAACTTTGTAGTTTTTAAGTCAAACTCGTTGACCCATGAAGAACTCATCTCTCATGAGAATGAAGAAACACTTAGCACTCATTGCATCTAGGGGAGAGGACCCAATAGTTGAGCACCCTAACTCTGCGCTTCTCAAAATCTTGCATGGAAATTTCAAATCACTCCCATTTTTTTACAATAACTTACTTGGCAAGGGGAATAACTAAGGTTTCAGAGCCACATTATCAAATATGATGCCACATCAATATGCTTTTTTTTTCAAGGTGTCCAAAACAACCAAAAAAAAAGTGAGACCAATCATAGTGCATTAGGGACACCCATACTGGTACAATTGATGTGACATCACACAATTGGT
Organism: Thuja plicata; assembly: GCA_018584345.1. Lineage (NCBI taxonomy): Eukaryota > Viridiplantae > Streptophyta > Pinopsida > Cupressales > Cupressaceae > Thuja > Thuja plicata. Next base: position 211,585 of record MU223689.1, on the reverse strand, counting down.
TGCTTTTTAAAATTAGGGACACATTTCGTTCAATTAAAGGTAGTCATCATTACCAAAAAAAACTTTAAAGTCACAACTACAAGTACAATGTTGTTATTTTTTCAGATATTAAATCAGCAAGTGTGAGTATTAAATTAAGAACAGCTATCACAACTATTTCAATAAGTGAAACATATGAGTATTAAATTAAGAACTGCTATCACAACTATTTCAATGAGTGAAACATATGCATTCTCACGAGGTCACCCATCCCAACATTACTTTGAGTCAAATGTGCTTAATAATAGAGTATCCACCAAAATTAAACCTACTTAACAATTTAATTAAAACATCATTCAATTAAACTCACGAAAAGATGCGTGTCGACAATGGGGTTGCAGGACGGCGACGTGCACAAATAATTAAAATATTTTCTGTACGTCGTGTCATTTTCATCTGCTTAACGAACTTCACCATCAAGTTTTTTTCATCGGGAAAATCAATTGGATATATAAAAGAAGCAAACTGAAAATTGGTAGAAAATGGCAAATAAAAAAAATACATAAACAATTAAAAAAAAAAGACAGTTGACGCGCCAGAGCCCTTAATTTCCCGCTCCATGTGACCAGCAGCTAGCAGAGCGTATTTAGCTCTCCATTCTTGCTTCCGTAACCCCCCGGGTTCAAGTCCTCCCGCACACGCCTAATTTCATGCGGCAGAATCTCTGAGGCAACCGACCAGGGTTTGCTGTTTTTTATACATTCCATGGCCGAATTAATCGAAGAAATATCGGCACAACAATCGGGCGAAATAACCTTTGCTCCTGTTGAAATCCATGGAGAAAATCTTTCAGGCGAAACCCTAAAAGAGGACGATGTACTGTCGAAGAGCTTCGAAAATTTGAGCCCTAATGTAGCAGAGGCATCGTCGTCGTCGTCGCCGTCGTCGCCGTCATCGTCGGTTGGTCTTGAGAAGAACTTGTCGTTCAGTAAGCTCAATGCGCAAGCTCCTGAGTTTATTCCTAGGGTGCAGACACCAGGACCTGTTCAAGCGAATAGTCAAACGCCCAGGCCTGCGTTTGTGGATTTGACGACGCCGTCGTCGGTGCAGTTGGTTGAGCAGCAGCACGAGGCCGAGCCTACGGTCGCCTCTACTTCTTCGAAATCCCTGACCGACGAGTTGAGGCAAAAGGTTGTCAAACAGGTAGGCAGACGCCAAAATCTATGTTATTTCTTATGTGGAGGAATAAAGTTGTTTATTGTCTCAACACGCGCAAAATTAAATTGTTAAATGCTTGTGGAAAAACCTGTTGAAGTTTCTTGCTGCATGGACGTTTCTGCTCAATGTTTGTTTTTCCTGACCCCTATATTTATGATTACGGTCTTCTTCGTTGCACTTTCCCTAGGCTTTCCTCTGCTTGCCTAAGCTCTTCAAAATGAAAATGTTCAAATCAGGGTATATTTTAGTTCAAAGACTTAAGTGAATGGTTTTGGAATGTATGCTCCTCTAGCTTATGAGAAAGGTCGAAATTAGGCACGGTCTAGGTTAAAATTTTCAAGAAGTGGATTTAGTGTGAAAAAATTCAAGTATTTTCGTGGTTCAGTTCAAAATTTGAGTGAGAAAGCTTCGAATTTCAATGCGTCCCTCGTCTTAATTAATGATTTAGGGTTGCCTAGTTTACAATTTTAATTTTAAAGAAAGTCATTCTGAAAACATATATGCTGCTCGAGCATTTAATTGAATCAGGCAATTTGAAAATTAATGTAAATTGTCGCCTTCCCAAATTCATATGAGAAGGTTTTTTGTATGACAATTTAAGCTAAAAATAGATGGTGGCACAGATTAAAGTCTTCAAGTAAATGTCGGCAAATATTTGATTCCTAGTCTAAATTTAATATAAGATGTTGTCTGATTCAAATTTTCAAAGTGGACAATTTAAAAAATGTATGGCTCCCTAGCTTAATTGCAAGCGGCAAATTTAAAATTGGCAATTGGCATAAATGGTGGTCTTTGTTGTGCGTTTGCCATAATATTTTCATCAGACAAATTAAAGTTGAATGAGAGAAAAGTTTGTGAAACTGGCATGTGTAAAATCTTTTGGGATTCATATTTTTATAAGCAAGAGTTATTAGGATTTATATTAGCTCTGGCTCTTGTTTAAATAAAAAATTACATCTGAACTACCTCTTGTTTAAATAAAAAATTACATCTGAACTACATCTCAGGCTTTGTTGCACTTGTCTCACTTGTTCACAAGATGGAACAGGTTTCAAATTGGGGCATAATCTGTATCAAAGCTATAAAACAAATGATTTCATAACTGTATGGTTCCCTATCATAAGTACTAGAGAAAACTTTAAAATTGATCTTGGTTGCATACAGTACAATATTTTCAGATTGACCTTTTTCATTTGTCTTGTAGGTTTATCCTCTCTAGCTTAAAATTATGATACAAAATTGAAATTGGCTTAGATCAGGTTTTTGATTAAGGAACAAACAGGTTTGAAGGGGCCCCAAAACCCCGTACAACAGATTTTGAAGGGATTTGGAACCCTCAGAACAACAGCTGCACCAAATAAAACAATAACAAACAGCAGCCCAACCTACAACAGGCAATCAGCAGCCTAAATAAACTGTCAAGATAAAGCTCGTGTTGCTTACAACAAACAGCTGAAGTCCCTTACATCAAAACAGAGTTGCTTACAACAAACGGCTGAAGTCCCTTATATTTATGATTACGGTCTTCTTCGTTGCACTTTCCCTAGGCTTTCCTCTGCTTGCCTAAGCTCTTCAAAATGAAAATGATCAAATCAGGGTATATTTTAGTTCAAAGTTTTAAGTGAATGGTTTTGGAATGTATGCTCCTCTAGCTTATGAGAAAGGTCGAAATTAGGCACGGTCTAGGATAAAATTTTCAAGAAGTGGATTTAGTGTGAAAAAATTCAAGTATTTTCGTGGTTCAGTTCAAAATTTGAGTGAGAAAGTTTTGAATTTCAATGCGTCCCTCGTCTTAATTAATGATTTAGGGTTGCCTAGTTTACAATTTTAATTTTAAAGAAAGTCATTCTGAAAACATATATGCTGCTCGAGCATTTAATTGAATCAGGCAATTTGAAAATTAATGTAAATTGTTGCCTTCCAAAATTCATATGAGAAGGTTTTTTGTATGACAATTTAAGCTAAAAATAGATGGTGGCACAGTTTAAAGTCTTCAAGTAAATGTCGGGAAATATTTGATTCCTAGGCTAAATTTAATATAAGATGTTGTCTGGTTCAAATTTTCAAAGTGGACAATTTTAAAAATGTATGGCTCCCTAGCTTAATTGCAAGTGGCAAATTTAAAATTGGCAATTGACATAAATGGTGGTCTTTGTTGTGCGTTTGCCATAATATTTTCATCAGACAAATTAAAGTTGAATGAGAGAAAAGTCTGTGAAACTGGGATGTGTAAATCTTTTGGGATTCATATTTTTATAAGCAAGAGTCATTAGGATTTATATTAGCCCTGGCTCTTGTTTAAATAAAAAATTACATCTGAACTACATCTCAGGCTTTGTTGCACTTGTCTCACTTGTTCACAAGATGGAACAGGTTTCAAATTGGGACATAATCTGTATCAAAGCTATAAAACAAATGATTTCATAACTGTATGGCTCCCTATCATAAGTACTAGAGAAAACTTTAAAATTGATCTTGGTCGCATACAGTACAATATTTTCAATTTGACCTTTTTCATTTGTCTTGTAGGTTTATCCTCTCTAGCTTAAAATTATGATACAAAATTGAAATTGGCTTAGATCAGGTTTTTGATTAAGGAACAAACAGGTTTTGAAGGGGGCTCCAAAACCCCGTACAACAGATTTTGAAGGGATTTGGAACCCTCAGAACAACAGCTGCACCAAATAAAACAATAACAAACAGCAGACCAACCTACAACAGGCAATTAGCAGCCTAAATAAACTGTCAAGGTAAAGCTTGTGTTGCTTACAACAAACAGCTGAAGTCCCTTACATCAAAACAGAGGTTTTTTTTAAGGGTCCCTTAACCTTGAAAAAGACACAAGGGTTTTACAAGGCTCCCATAACTTGATTAACAGAGCATTGCACCATTTCTCCTTCCCCACAATCTCCACCTTAATAGGAGAAGCATCCACCTCAATGGGACAAATAGTGGAGGAAGATGAATGGTACATTCTAACATCCTTGATCTCATCCAAGACAATGGCCTCCACCTCCATAGGATACAACTCCACCTCTGAAGGAGCCAAGAGGAGAAAGACCAAAGAAGGAGAACAACATGCCCCAACCAAGAAATACTCCAAGAGAAGAACATGGGCCCTCTTAAGAAAGATCCAAACTTCACTTCCCAAACATGGGAAGCATTACTTAACCTGAAACATAGAACTAAATCTGGCCTTAACAAGAACAAGGTTGTCAGATTTAGACACCAAGGGAAACCAAAACCAGGAAAGGTTATGAGAGAGCAAAATCATGCCCCTATCTATAGAACTGCTGGTGAATGCAAGATACCAGTAGAGTTCAAACAACCAACAAAAGCGGGCCACGAGACACACCCTTTAGCTTCAAAGACCAAAAGCCAAGCCACCGTCCGAGCACTACCATCCAAGAAACCCCCAATAGTAGGGCCGTTAATATGAACGAAAATAGGGGAATCATTGGGAAGTCAATAGCAACCACAGAGGACAAACATCCCTCCACAACACCTCCTCTACTAAAGAAAACCCCTTCTACGAGAGGCTGAACCCACACAAAATTAGGGCATTTAGGAGAAGAGGCCATCCAAAGATCTTCCATAGCCCAAACAACAGAAGAGGGAAAGGTATCATCAAAAACCTTGGTGAACAAAACAAGCATAGGAAGGGAGAACATGGGAAGCAAATTGAAAGAGGGCCATGAAACCCTCATGAAAAAAGGATCCCTAGCTAACAACAAGCCTCTCCCTGCCATAACAAATATCTTATTTCCAACAACATGGTAATCCCAACCAAAAAGAGACAGCCAAGTCCCAATCCACACACCATGAAAGATTAGAGAGCTCAAATGAATAGGCAGACACCAAGGAACTACAAGTACACATCCCAAACACCGGAGGCTGCTGCTAGCACAAGGAGAGCATTAGTAGATGGAGAGGAGAGAAAGGGCATAGAAACCCACAACGATCTTGGCGCTCGAAACCGATTTACTGGAAAGCACCCGAGCCGCCCCAAGAGCTCCAACCCACCAATACACAGTAGCATCCCTGCACCCCAAAAAGCCATGACAAATTGGTCATTGTCATCCACATGAGATTCACCATTCTCCTCACTGTTGCCTAAAACTCTAGCTTATGCACCTCACTTGCTTGGACACTTGCTTGCCTCCATGCCTATTAGACGCTCATGTTATTGTATGAGTAAATGAGGTTATTAGATCAAGTTATTCTCTTCATATCTATCATATTTTGCACAAGAAAATATTGGTAACTTTGAATTTAATTTCAATGCGAAAGTTAAAAAAGATGATGTTGATAACATCCTTACTCCTTATGTTTGCAATACCATTATGATCACTAGAAAAATGAAATATAAATTAAAGCATTACTCGTTTCAAGTTTCAAGTGGTCCATTAACACAAGACAATATATGTCTTAATCAAGGCATGCTTTGGCTACGTAGCATTAAATACTATTGTCAAATCAAAATGTGGACTTTGATAGTGAACTTATTACATTTCCTTGCAATACTATTATCTTGTCTTATTTTTGGGGGTACCTAAGAACATCACTTGGTCCTAGCCCATACATAGTAATATAGTATGATACCAAGGATGATTATTTTAACATGTTAAGCGTGCCTACACTTTTGACCACATTATCATGGCACCTATCAGTGAGGATGTGATGCCCCCTACCTAATTCACCCTAGAATCACAATTGCAACAAATTAGGGTTAGGGTTACACCTTACCAGGTAAAATATCTCTTCAAATAGCGTGATCCTGGATTTGAATCTTGCAATCATAAAATAAGGACCATATACACATGTATAATATGTGTATACATTAATTATTAGGGTTAGTCCATAGCACATGATGTTCATATAATATCTATAGCATCATTTCAGCACATTAGAGAGAAGCATGATAGGTCAGCCCAAAGACACCCCACACTAAGCCCAAGAGTGGAACATTGACCCTCTTGACCTTGGTGGCAGGCGACATGGATATCCACCTGGGGTTTGTACCTAGTGGGGTGCTTGTACCTGCTTTCCCTATCCATGCTTTATCTCCTAAGAGGTAGTAGCCATTATTATCGAGTTGGAGAGGAGATCGTAATGGAGGTTCCTTGATTGTGCTATCTGAGACCAATAGTGTAGCTTTGACCCTCTTGGTCCTGGTGGCGGACAATAGGGACATCCACCTAAGGTCCCTACCTAGATGGCAATCCTCATGATTCCTCTTTATCTTACACCTCCTTCCTTCTATAATGATGGAAGTTTACAAACAGATTATTGCTTTCTATATCAAATCATAATTAAATATATAGAAAGATAATTGATTGACAAACAATGCACAGGCAATGATAATACCACCAGAGTGACTATTAGATTACTAGATGCTGGAATAATAGTTCTGAAGTACCAGGGGTATCTGTTATGCTTTATCGGTATTCTTGTGATTGCTTCTATTCTGATAATTGAATGGCTGTCACTGCTGAAAAATGTTGATAATCTTTTCTCCCCTTTGATACTGCTGTATATTCTCTGAGTACTTTGAAGATTCCCTTATATTCCTTCTGTTCAATCTGCTAGATGCCCTTTGTGTGGGTGGTACTTATGTGATTGGTTGATCAATCTTCTCTTGTCTTTATTGCTGTAAGTATTTTCTGCTTATCCACCTCATCATGATCATTATGTCTCCCATGGCTGTCCTGACTCCTTTCACAATTATAGTGATTTTATTTAGTGTTTGCCCTGTTCAACAACCAGTGGTGATTGCACCGGCTTGGTTGCCGTAAAGTCCTGATAATGGGCATGTGGGAATGGACAACGTAAGCATAGAAACAGCAGCTTGCATATATTTCCTTAATACTTCTGCATGGTGCTTAGGAGTAATACACCCATATATCATTACTACTGTTCACATCAGGCGATCCGACTGCATATGGCCCTGTCACAAAGGAAACTTCAATATCACACTTCCCTTATTTTGGTAGAGACTCCCGTCAACCAAGAGTTGTATCTTATCGCTGTAAATATCTGAATTTCCCTTGCTGTTACCAAGAGATATTAATCCTCCTGTATATAACACCAATTCTCAATCAATTATGGAAATAATCAAATCATCGGCTTACCATTCACAATATCGGCTGATGAGTTCAGGCAATCTCCACAATGAGTGCATATCGACAAGTGCTTTTGCAAAGTATGCAGAGTTCCTTTGATTTGCAATTATCACAACCTTAATGTATTTCTCACACAAGGAAACACAAAGGATGACACGCCTAATTAACTATGCACTCAGAAATTTAAGTTACTAATCTCTGATTACTCCATGAGTTGAATATCATAAGCATCTCTATATAATATAGAACACTCTAATGTCCCTTCTAAAGTTACTCTCCTCCCTTCATATCTTATTTTGAGGGAGTCACAACTCTTCATTTCATATCTCGTCTTTTCATTAAACTTAATTAACTTGTAATTATAATATATTATATTTTATTATAATTTATTTAGAATTAATTTTTTTATATTTTTTAATTTTTTAATTTTTATTTATTATTAAATCTTATTTGCCTTATCATTGGTGTCAATAGAACCTTGGACTTCGTAACTCCAGAACTCAACAAAATACTCAATAGACATTATTTTGTCCGTGTCTAATTAAATGTAAATTGGAGTGTGGTCTAGTTTAAAGTTGAACTGATTTTTGAAATTTCTTTAATCCGCTTTCAATTAAAGAAATAAATTGTTTTGTGGATCATAAATTATTGCTATTTTTTAATCTCAATTGTTGAATGAGAGCTTAAAAACCCTCTAAGCTCAGTGGGACAGAATTTGGGCTGCTTGGAAGAGAATGTGTACACCTTTTAACTTGCTTTCACATATCCATTGATTTAATGTAATGTCCTCTTTTTGGGATTGCCCTAAATTTTGCCCACAAATTACTGAATTCACAATTTTGATGATGAAGATTGCGGGTTGCTTGGATTAGATAAGTGATCTTGATCCAATTCCTTGATGTTTGTCGATTGCGTGATGCCGTCCTCAAATGAAGACCTGCCTTATATATCTTTGAAGGGAGTCAGATGGACACATCCCCTTGCAAAGATTATCACCTTGCCAAAGGAGTTGTCTCTTCCAAAGAGTATTGCCTTTCCCTAACTTGTGACTCCTTGAAACTGTTTAATTAGAATTAGTTTTAAGATAACTAATGGCTGATCATGTGTAGAAGAGAAGAGCTTTCAAAAAGGTTGTTTCAAATCATTATTTCCCTTTATTTATCGTTTATTGGTATAGGAACAGATTGCAAGGATTGTCTTTTTACGACGGGGGCATGACATTTAATACATGGCGCATATCTCCTACCTTTTTGAGTCGGGACACATGGAAGATATTGTCGATTCCGTTGTTTGATGGTAGTTCCAATTTGTAGGCTACCTTCTCATAATCTTGTATAGTCCATAGAATCTGGGTTTGAGTTTCTTGGCTCCATTGACCTTAATTGGTGACTGCTTGTATGGTTGTAACTGTAGGAAAACCAAACCCCCAATTTCAAATCTTTTGTTGGTTTTGTGTGTGGTGTAGATTATCCTTGAGTGTATTCGTAATATCCATGCTTTGCTGCACAAAGTCACTAGCCCCTGGTACACGATTTTCTTGGAGGATCAAACTTCCAAATGAGGTTGCCTCGTATCCATACAAGGCTTTGAAGGGGCTCATCTCTATTGACATGTGACAGGTGGTGTTGTAACTATATTCTCCAAGATGTAACCTCTTGATCCACGCATTCTGTTGTCTTGTGACATAGTTTCTGAAGTATCCTTTGACCCATTTGTTTACAATCTCCATATGTCCATCAATTGGGGGATTATAGCTTGTGCTTGGTGTGAGTTCGATCCCATGCAGATGGAAGAGTTCTTGCCAAAATAGGCTAAGGAACCGATTGTCTCTATCACTAACGATGTTTTTAGGGAGGCAATATAACCTAAAAGTTTCTTTAAAGAAGGCATCAACTACTTGAGGAGCTCTATATGTGATGTCCCTGTTTTGAAATAGGATAATAATTTTTAAAAATAAATAGTAATGATAAAAGAAAATTTAAATAAATAAATAATAACAAAATATAAATAAATAAATAATAAATAATAATCAAATAAATAAATAATAACAAATTATAGTGAATATAATAACATCAGAATATAAAATAAATAAATAAAATAATAGTTAAATAATAAATAGTAAATAAATAATAATTACCATATGAATTTATCTATATTTGAAAATAATCAAATAAGACTATTATGAAGCTCGATATTACAACAACTGATGAATGCCGAGTGGGCTCAAGAATATCTCAACATCGTGGAGTTCACAATAAGCGCTCAAAGCATGAGCTCGACTTCTATGAATACCGTGAGATGAAATATGGAGAGTTATCTCCATTGATAGTTTATTACAGGGAACGAGAGTAATTAATTCAACAATCTATTAGAAAGTCTACTTAAGGCATGACTTAAGAGATTAACTTAATAAACTAATCGCTGCTGATAGAGATGTGTCTTTCAACTCCCTAAAGACACAACCATTCTAAGATTATTGTATAATTCATCATAGAATCAAGGAACATCAGGGAAATCATAAAAGAAATTCAATTTCATTGACCCCTCAATCTACTCAATGACATTTTATCTATCAACAATCAATTCAGAAATGCATACACATGACCAGCAATATAGGACAAGGAAGGATGTAGCATATACTCAGACAACAATAATTAGGAAGAATAGGAAATCAACCATCCAGAGAATCATCTGACGTAGTACAAGGGCATCATATAGGCAGAGGGAGAGTGAATAGAAGGAAGTCTGAATAAGCAAGCACAAGAGGAGGAGAATAAAAAGAAATAGATAAGACCCTACGTTATCTACAACAAGAATCATGTACTACGAACAATAATTCAGATAAGGGTTTGCATACTTATTTATAACATATACTTACATAAATATGTAGCATATGTGTGTTTGCTTATTTATTTGCAATATATATATATATATATATATATATATATATATATATATAATGTAAAGCATGTTCCCCAATCTGTAATAATTAGACATGAAATGTAGAGTACTTATTAGATTAGAACCTCGCAAAGTAAGGCCTGCGGTGGAGTGGGCATAGGCTACGTCATGCAAAGGCACTAGATAAGGCTTGCGGTGGAATGGGCACAAGTTACATCATACAAAGGCACTATTGTGAGGGATAATATATATAGAAGAATTATTGTGAGAATCTATAACCATAAGAGATGAGTAAGGTAGAGTGATGTAGGAGAACAATGCAAAGGTTCTACTAGGTACACCAACCCCACGAAGCATTTGGGGCCAAGGAGGACATAGTTTCTGCTCTTGGGCCTAGGGCAGTGACAATGGAGGACACCGCCACATGTCTCCTTATCCCATTCCTTCTTATGGTAAGGGTCATGGAGGTTAAATGGTATTAGTAGGGTTCCTAAAATCCAAATATGCATTGATTATTGTTTTCCCACCCCTAGGTTAGGATCGTATCTCCTTGAATTTGTAAAGCTTAAGGCAGATTATATTACACTAACAATATAATTAGTTTATATATGTATATATGCACTTATCCCTTATTTGATGATTGCAGGACCTAAATCAAGATTTATCTTGTTAAAGGGCATTTTTAATGGTATGGCTATATCTCTAACTGTCTTACAATTCTTATTTTAATGAAACTTGTGATTCTAGGGCAAAAACTAGGGCAATCCCAACAAGGGGACATTACACTATAATCAGTGGATATTGCCATGATATGTGCTTTTTTGGTAAGTTGAACGTATATGCAATCTTTTCCTTGCACTTTTGAAAGTTCGGTTATGAAGTCCATTGAAATACTCTCCCATTTTTGGTTAGGAACAGGTAGTGGTTGTAGAATGCTTGTTGGATGTGTTTGTCCCACTTTGTTCCTTTGACAAGTTAGGCATTCTTTAACATTTTTAAGGACATCTTTCTCGAGACTTTTCCAAGAGTTTTTTTTTTCTCTTAGTTGCCATAGGTTTTGTATTACCCTTGGTTGCTTGTTAAAGGGATTGTCGTGGTATTCTCTAATGATATTTTCCTTAATCTTTGAGCTCAGAACAAGGAATACCCTATTTTTGTATAGGATAAGTTCTTCCACTACCTTGTATCCTTTATTTTGTATATTCCCTTCTAGGATGTCATTGGTTTGTGGATCCTTGGCAAACTCAGCAATAATGAAATTCTTCCAATCTGCATAAATGCTTGTCATGGAACATAAATGGGGTTGTTGTGAAAGGGCATGTGCTACAACATTTTTCCCCTTCATGTATTCTATTTGAAAGTCATAGGCTTGTATTTTACTTACTCGTTTTTGTTGTCTATCATTTAAATCTTTTTGGTTTAGAAAAAATCTTAGACTATTGTGATCGGTTTATACGATAAATCTCTCACAAACCAAGTATTGCCTGAATTTAGCTAAGGCATGCATGATTGCTTTCATCTTCTTGTCATATATGGAACAACTTTCAGTTTCCTTTAGTTTTCTACTTTCAAAGGCTATAGGATGTTTGTTTTTCTTTAGTATGGCTCCAATACCTTCCTAGAAGCATCACATTCTAACTCAAATGGTAATGAAAAGTCGGAGATTGCTTGGAAAGGACAAGAGCTCATGACTTCCTTTAGTTTTTGAAAAGCTTGTTGTGCCTTTTCATTCCAAGCGAAAGCACCCTTTGTGGTTAAGTCGGTTCAATGGGGTTGTTAACATTGAAAAATCCTAGACGAATCTTCCGCAGTAGGCTACAAAGTCCCAAAAATCCCCTTAGTTGTGTTAAGGTCTTTGGTTTTGGCCAACTCCTTATGGCATCAATCTTTTCCTCATCAACACTGAGGCCTTGAGCACTGATTTTATGTCCAAGATATAAAATTTCCTCCATTCCGAATTCACAGTTGGGTAGCTTGACAAATAAGGATGGTTGTTCAAGTATTTCCAACACTTTGCCTATATGTCTTAAGTGTTCCTCCCAAGTTATGCTGTAGATGAGAATATCATCAAAGAATATGAATACAAACTATCTTAGTTGTTTCCAAAAAATGTGGTTCATACATGATTGAAAGGTAGTAGAGGCATTTGCTAGTCCAAAAGGTAGGACAAGAAATTCAAAGTGTCCATAATGACATCTAAAAGCTATCTTGGGGATATCTTTTGCTTTTACCATTATTTGATGGTATCTTGAACGTAGATCAATTTTTGAAAAAGATATTGCTACATGAAGTTCACTGATTACCTCATTAATCCTAGGGATGAGATATTGGTTTTTGATGGTTTTTTTATTAAGTGCCCTATAGTCAATGCTCGTTCTTATGCTGCCCTCTTTCTTTTTCACTAGTACAACATAGGAGGCAAAAGGGCTAGAGCTAGGTTGGATATGTCCCATTTCTAATAATTTTAGTGCCCCCTTTTTGGGATTGCCCTAAGTTTGCCCAAAAATCACAAATTCCATTAAAATAAGAAATGTCAAATAGTTAGAGATATAACTTTACAATTGAAATGCCCTTTAACAAGATAAATCCTGATTTGGGTATTGCGATCATATTAAGCAATAATGTGTTTGTGTGTGTAGAATTCATAAATCTTAATTATTTCTATTAGGGTTAGTAATCACACATGTATACAAATCTATATAATCATTATAACTCATTAGATAGGTCATGTCACATCTATAATCATTTTATTGTATTCAATCACAATAGTGTTTGAATGAGGGAGCATGATAAGTTGGCTTGAAGCAATCCTCACAATAAGCCCAAGAGCGAACACTTACCCTCTTGGTGCCAAGTGACATGCACATTTGGCATTCAACATGGGGTGGTCTGTCTAGTGGGGTGCTTATATATGCCCTCCTTGATCATGTCTCCTTATTCATTCTCTTGTGACTTGTGTTTTATCCAACAATCAACCATCAAAGAGGCTGGAAAGCAAATTGCAATAGGGTGCCTGCAAATCCTCCTATCCAAGTCCAAGAGTGGACACTTACCCTCTTGGTCCCAAGTGGCAGACACATTGGACATCCATCATGTGGTGGTCTACTTAGATGGTGATCTCATATCTGCAACCCTTTCTTGCATTTCCTCCCTTCTCTACATGATTGGTTGCCGGATTATAGATAGATTAATGATTTTTAATATGCATTTCACATTATCATAAAATGATAATTGATTTCACTATTACATACTACTAAAATTGTAGAATATAAGATTATTGCAGGTTATATACTTCTGGTCTGTTGTTGCAATTTAGACAGATCTGACTTGATGCTAATTCCCTCTTTGGAGGTTGATCGCTGATCTTTGGATGAGTGCTTTTGCTGATTGGATTGATTTATATGCTTGATTTGGAATGATTACTTGATCTTCTTTATACTTCATTGTTAAAAGGGTCACTACCTTTCATGTGAATTGAGCCATTACTTTTCCTTGTTGCCTTTGAGAATAATATATTGTTCCCCAAATTGATCTCCCTTTCAAATGAATTCTTCTCCCATTTATATCTCGTGTTTGAGGGAGTTACAACCCTTCATTGCATGCCCTTTGACCTTTCATTAAACTTAATTAACTTGTAGTTATATTTTATTATATTTTACATATTTTAATTTTATTATTATTTATTAAATCCTATTCAAAAAGGGGATATTACAATAACTCCTTCACGACTTTCTTGTTTTCTTCTTTATATCCTCATGGATGACAGTAAGGTGTGGTAATAGTAGGTTTTGCCCCTTTCTCTAATTCAGTAGTGTGCTCAAAGCCTCTCTTGGTGGTAGTCCTCGTGAAATGTCTTTGAACACCCTTTTGTGCTTTTTAAGATAGGTTGGATGTCAATGTGTATAGTTTTTCCTTGGGAGGAAGACTTGTCAAGAACCATGCATTGTGCAACCCATTCTCCTTGTCCATGTCTAAAATTATTTCCATCTTCTTGGATGAAACCACTCCTTGGTGATCTATCAGGTAGCCCTTGTAAAAGGATTTTATGACCATCATGTTTGAAATAAAGCTTCAATTTTTGTAGTTTAGGTAAAAACACCCCAAAGAGTGCAACCATGGGGTGCCGAAGATTACATTGGTATCCAAATTTACCAGATGAAATTTTTCTTTGATTGGACGCTTCCCCAATGTTATGTGTAGTTGTGGAATTTATTTGTACATGGTGAGGTGGACCCATTGGCTAAGGCTACTTTAAAGCCCTTAAAATCTTTTGCTTGTAATTTCATTTTTGCAACCAATTTTTTTCATTGATAAAATTGTGAGTTGCCTTACTATCTACAAGGGCGTTTACCTTTTTTTTCCTCTTAGAATACTTTTGTTTCGAAAGGGGTGGTGCCTGGATACCTTTGAAATGACAGCTAAGGATCCATGCTCTTAGTCATTGCACTGACTTCTTTTGCTAGGGTTGTCCTCATCTTTCCATGCTTCTTCGTCGGACAAAGTTTTTGTATGGCATGCTTGGCTTTTCTTTGCACACGTGTCCTTCCTCCCATGTTTCCTTGCATTTGAAGCATAAACCCTTCCTTTTTAGTCCTCCTTGTTGCTTTTTGAGGTTTACCCTATTACAAACATGCCCATATTCCTGAAGTTCTTCGCGGTCATTTCTTGAAGGAAATTCCCTTTGTTCCCAATTTTTATTATAGAGAGGTTTGGTATGTGTGTTTGATGTTAGACCTTTTTCTAGGGCTTGTGTTTTGATGATGTGATTTTGGAGTGACCCTCATCCCTTGTTTGAGTGGCATCAAGTCTTAGGGCTTTTAAGATTGCATCTTGTAGAGTGGTAGGATCAAAGGCACCTACTAGGCCCTAAATAGATTCTGATGGTTCCTCATCAATAAACAAGTATGTGATTCTCGTTTTGGTTATTCCGGGAACCATGACAGAGTTTTTAGAATTCTGTCACATAGTCCTCAATGGTCCCTTCTTGCCTTAATTGGGTTAATTCTTTGAAATACCTATCCAGATGTTTTTGATCAAATCTCTCAATGAGTTTGTTGGTGAATTCATCATAAGATATTATGTTTTGATGGCCTTGCGTAACCAAACTATGGTGCCACTGGTCGTGAGCATCCCCTTTTAGATGGATGATGGCAAATTTAATGGCATCTACTTCCATCAAGGGGTTAAGAGATAGGTATCTAGCCAATTATTGGATCCATTAGTGAGTGGTGACTACTAACCTTTCCCGACACATCAAAATTCGGAAGAGTTATTTTACCTACTTTGTGATGTAAGATTTTGTTGGGTTGACACCTCTTCCTTCTTGAGTTAATTCTTGATCCCACCTCACAAAATTCTCTAAATGGAATGGTTCTTCTAGTTTCAGGATCAAGTCTTGAATATGATTTGGCTAGCTCCTCTAAGCTATGATTTGGTGTGTTAATATCTTCTTTTCTCTAGCTGGACCTTCTCTAGGTTTAAAGGAGGGTCTAGTTATTCTTGGTATGCACTCCAAGTGGATAAAGGAGTATGCACTCCAATTTTGCTTAGTTGAAGAACTCACAACGTTTTGAAATTGGAGACAAAGTCGATGGAACATTTGTGATTATAAAATATAATATATAGCAGTTAAAGAAAAACAAGAAAATAAAGGAAAAAAATGCATACCTATGATAGAACTTTGATAGCAAGATGTTGTTGGTAAATAGGGCCTTGGCTGGGGAGATATCGCCATGTATGTTTGTCCTTGCACTTGGTCTCAAAGATTGTTAAAACTGATTTTTTGAACTTATAAAGATGGCAAACTCACCAGTAATGATATCCCTCACATCTAGAATTGGGAAGATGCTTTTGAATGCTTTGTTGTACACATCAACGACTTCAACATATCAATATGGTACCACTTTCCTTGGCAAATGGTGTCTTTGTTTTGTAATTTTGGTAGACAAAGCAAATACAAAGATATGCAAGCCCATGGTCTTCTTGTTCCAATGATTAGCAATCATCTTTGCACCCATTTGAAAAATATTTTAAAGGGGTACGACCTTTATATTTTCAATTATGGAATCCATATTATCATATATTTTTCTCAAATAGGGCTGATTTGTATAATTAGACTTGATCATACTCATGGTGGGCTTAGTGAAACTCAAAAATTAATTCACACAAGCTATATAGGATAAATAGCTGTGACCTTTTGGGACCTCTATAAATTTGTTTGCCTTCATACACTCTAAAGTTTGCTAATGACCATGATCATTAATGGTTCTTGCACATTCAAAAGCCATCTCAAAATGATTGTGTGTGATGCAACTACAAACAGGAGCTTGGCGAGATGTTCATAAAAAATGCAACTAGTTGCAAACTTGTAGGTAGTTGGGAGGCATTGCATTTGAGTGAGAGGTAGGCAATTTTTCACAATAGCATTGCTGCAAATACATTCTGTAACTTCACACCATATAAATGTTATATACACAAAATTCAACTAGCACACACATAGATGAATAATCTGCTAAATAATATTTTCAATGTGCACATCACAAGGATTTTTCGATTTTAAACTATCAGGATATAAGAACATTATATCCATTATATTTTGGTGGGGCTTCCATCCAAAGAGATATTAGTTTACTGTATTGATAGGTGAATGTTCTATATTCTGAGGTTATATTTTAGTTTGCTGTTCACATACCCACATATGGTGTCTACTTTATCATGGCTTAGGTTTATCTGTATTCAAAAAGATAGTAGTTTACTGTATTGATTGGTGAATGTTCTATATTCTGAGGTTATATTTTAGTTCGCTGCTCACATACTCCACATATGGTGTCTACTTTGTCATGGTTTAATTTTATCTGTATTCAGATTCTAGGAGTTTTGTCAAATACGTCAATATGCTGACACACGTGGTTGAAATATCCTCATCATTTGTGGTTTTCTGCACAACTAATTATTATTGTGAAGATTGGTTGGTTATTTTGTCCACACAACATTTGCTGGTCTATCCTTTTCCACAGTGATAGCCTTGCAAATGAGTTCTTTGGAAAGAAATAATTCATCTTCCTGGGAAAATGGCTCGAAATTCATGCTAATCTAAGCTCCCTCTCATATCATTGCTTTGCTTGACAAATATGACAATGCTATTGTTTTACCTTTCTCATTACAGGAAGCGAAGAGGTATTGTTATGTGCAGGTTATTTTTTGTCTTCATAATATTTAATCCTTCTCTCAACTTATGGTACAAAAATCCTTGGCAACATACAAACATCTGCCTGATGTTTATATGTAACCTAGTATTGCGCCAAGATGTCCAATCTTGGTGACATCAAAATAATGGTCATTGTGATGTTGTATGCTTATTTTGATATTATGCATGTCTACCCTAAAATGTGTTTTGTGTCTATCTACTCCTACTTTATATGAGTCAGTACTTTAACTGAATTTGTGACTATAATAACTGAATTTGTGACTCTAAAAACTGATATATTTGTATTACCAATACATTGAATATATAGAGTTTACAAAAGCTTTTAACAAAAAAGCAAAGTCGTCTAAATATAGATGACGAAAATAGAACTGAATAAAATAAAGCCTAAATGGTTATTAATAAAAAGAATCTAAGAGCTAGCTAAAAATAGCAATGAAAGCCAAGGTACTAAAAATATTCTAATACCCTCCCTTAATGGTCATCCTATCAAGTACATCAAGTTGCCCCCTAAACATGACAAACTTTTCCGGACTAAGAGACTTGTTGAGTATATCTGCAGTCTGGTCCTCAGTGGGGACATATTGCAACATTATTGATCCATCTTCGACAAGTTGGCAGATCTAATGACAATGAAGCTCAACATGCTTTGTCCGCTCATGGAAGATTGGATTTTTGGCTAACTTTAGAAGTCCCTGATTATCAAAAACAAGGGAGTAGGTCGTGCTTGAGGCATGTGCATGTCTACAAGCATCCTTCGAAGCCAAGCTGCCTCACATGCTGCCTTAACAGTCCCCCGATATTCAGCTTCAGTAGAGTAGAGAGCTATAACCTGCTGCTTCTTGCTGGTCCATGTGACTGCACCTGTGCCCAAACTGAAAACATACCCTGAAGTAGACTTTTTTCATCAACAAAACCTCTCCAATCTGAGTCTGTAAAACCATCGAGCCATGGATCTGTGATTCTGCTGTAGAGAATGCCAATATCACGAGTGCCTTTTACATGTCTCATTACACGCTTCGTTGCAACCCAATGTTCAACTTTTGGGGTTGTCATGAAGTGAGAGATGTAGCTCACAACATAGTTGATGTCAAGTCTAGTGACAGTGAGATAAATGAGGCTGCCCACTAGTTGCTTGAATGCTGATTCATCCACCACCGGTGAATTTGAGTTAGCTAAAAGTTTCAGCCCTTTCTTTATAGGTGTAGATGCTGGTTTGATATCATGCATTTGAAACTTATCCAACAAACTTTTGGCATACTTTGATTGAGAAATGAAAATATAGGTATCTGTCTGCCAAACCTCTACACAAGGGCAATAATGGAGAAGTCCCAAATCTGGCATATCAAAAGTTTGGTACAAATTTTGTTTGACCTGCTCGATCAAATGTGCTGCACTGCTAGTAATGATCAGATCATCAACATAGATGACAAGAATAAGAATCTCACGACTAGCATGCTTGACATACATATTAGAATTAGAAGGACTACGCTGAAACACTTGATCAATCAAATAGTTATCAATCTTGATATACCATGCTCGGGGAGCCTGTTTGAGGCCATAGAGAGCTTTTACCAAATTGCAAACATGGTGTGCTTTACCTGCAACTTGAAAACCTGGAGGTTGTGTCATGTATAGACCTCTTCCTGCAAATCACCATTGAGGAATGCACCCTTGACATTCACATTTGATGGATACGCCATCCAAACTGAGCTGAAAGGGCGAGGACAAGACAAATGGTACTCATTTTGGTGGTGGGAGCAAATGTCTCCTCATAGTCAATGCCCTCCTATGAAAACCCTTTAACTGCTAACTATGCCTTGTACTTATCAAGTGTGCCATCAACTTTATACTTGACCTTATACACCCATTTGCAGCCAATGGGCTATTTCCTTGGTGGAAGATCTGACAACATGCAAGTGTTGTTTTTCATGAGACTTTGATGTTCAACTACCATAACTTGTCTCCATTCTAGTATACCTTTAGCCTTTGAATATGTATGAGGCTCAAGGATACTGTGAATGTTAGCCATAAGAGAAAAGTTGACTGTGGTACGTTGCTTGCTCTTATTCCGAGCAAATCTACCCTAAACAAGTTCATCATCATGGACATCACTAATGGTCTTGACACACCATTTAGGCCACAGAGTAAAAGAATTGGCATCCACTGCATGATGAACAACATCACCTAGAATCTCTGGATGTGGAGCCTGAATGTCATGCAGAGGGGCTGGTGGCGCAATGATATTTGAATCACTCCCATCAGGTGAAACAAATGAAAGACAAATATCAAAATCTGCATCCTGGAGGCTTATCCTTAGGGTTCAAAACTAGAGAAGGCTGAAATGGCCCTCGTTCTTCATCAAACGCCACATCTCGATTGAATATGAGATTGATTATAAGTATCAACATCAATCAACCGATAAGCCTTATATGTTTCACTGTACCCTATGAACATCAATTTTCGAGTGATGGAAAACATTTTGTTGTGCTTGGCATCTGGAATCCAAACATAAGTCGTAGAGCCAAGAACCTTTAGATGACTGATTTTGGGCCTTTGTCTAAACCAAGCTTCCTCTGGAGTCATCTTCTTAACGACCTGTGTGGGAGACCAATTTAGAAGATAAATTGCTGGAAAGACTGCCTCAGCCCAAAACTTCTTTGGAACATGTCTATGCTCCAACATAGATCGAGCCATCTCAGCGAGTGTATGATTCTTGTGCTCAACATCTTTTTGCCATGGGGTGTAAGGTGTGGTAAGTTGATGCTTAATCCCATGTGATGCTCAAAATTTGGAGAAATCAAACAAACAAAATTCTCCACCATTGTCGGACTGAAGAGCGACTATCTAACTACCTGCCTCTTTTTCCACTAAGGCATTGGACTTCTGAAACATGCTGAACACCTCTAATTTATGCTGAAGAAAATACACTCATATTTTCCTACTGAAATCATCAACAAATAGTAGAAAATACTTGCAGCTAGTGATTGATGGAGTGTTCATGGGTCCACAAATACCGACATGAACCAACTGCAGGACCTTGGATACCCTCCAAGCATCACCATTTGAAAACGAAGTCTGATGCTACTTCCCAACTTGACAAGCTTCGCAAACTCCATGATTCTGTGTCTGAATCTGGAGCCAGCTGAGAGAGATAGTGGATATTTTATATGCCCATACCCTTGATGAAAAATATTGCTGATGGAAGTACTTTTCGCTGCCATGGCCTGCTCTTGAGAATCACCTGTATCAATGAGTATATAAAGACCATGATCCCCAAGACCAACTGCAATTGTAGTGTGAGACTCCCTGTCAACAATGTTGCACTTGTGCGAATTGAAGACGACATCTAGCTGTGGAGAATGAAGCATAATCTGATTGATTGATTGTGGATTGAGCTTCATACTCAGGACAAAGTATACATTAAGAAAGATCAAATTCCTCCTAGCAAGTGAAATTTGAATGTTGCCTTTGTCGACAACAATATACTCGCCTCCTCCAAAGACCACTTAATCAAAGAAAGGCATGAACTTTGTGAACTGATCTCGACGATGTGTGAAATACCAAGAGGAACCAACGTCAATGTACCATGCTGATGATGTCTCATGATTTGATGGGCATGTGGCCATGACCGCATAAGAGGTAGGCTCCTGATCAGAATGCCTAGCAGTTGGGGCCTTTTGCTGAGACCCTCCTTGTGAAAATTGTGCGGTTGCCAACCATTTCTTGCAATCTATCGTCATGTGATCAAATTTGTGACAATAATTGCACTGAACACTCTTCTTTGTAGATGTTGGAGGTCTATCTAGTGCCATCTGCTAGGAGAATTGTGGTTTACCTTTGTTCTTGTCCGAGGCTTTGGCTATGAAGGCAATCTAATCAATAGAGGATGAACTAGCATTGCTTCCAAATTGTTTCTTCCATCTATCTTGTTGCAGAAGCTTGTTGCAGAGATCATGAAACTTCAGATCAACGCTAGTAGAAGTGATAGTGGGCGTCTCAATGAAATGCTTGTAGGATTGGGGTAGTCTTTTCAGTGTGATCACTGCCATATCTTCTTCCTCCATCTTGCGGCCAATAGCCTCGAGCTGGTCATGGATGTCGTTGATCTTCGTAAGGTGTGCCTGGAGAGACATCTTCTCATCCATCATGATAGGAAACAACATATTCTTCAGAAAGAAAGCTTGGCTCTTGTCAGATGTCTCGTGAAGATCCTTCAAGAGTTCCTTGATCTCTTTAGTTGTTTGGTTGGAAGGCACTTGAGCGAGCTGATCATCTATAACCGAAAGTTTTATGAGCATGATGGCTTCGCTCATCAAATTTGTCTTGATTTGACCCAGTTTGAGTAGAACGTGTTTCTTTACCTAGAACAATTTTGTCAAGACATCGATATTCAAATATTGTCATCATGTGCTACTTCTAGGTGTTGTAATTACGGCCATTGAATCATTGATTTCCTTCCAACATAATGTTGGTCAAAGATGCCATCACGAAATCTGAGGCAATTGGTCAACCCTGTGAAGGCATGGAAATTGAGGTAGGCATTGGCGATCAATAGGCACAATTTCCAAGGCATAACACACTGAAACAAAAGAAGCAGACTATGGAGGAAAACTTTTTTTTTTCGAGATCAATAAAATCCAAAAAACCCTAATTCTGATATCTGACAAAAGCCAAGTCGACAGAAACCCTAGCCGATTTTCAAAAAAAATACTGAGCCACGTGGGAAACATGCAGATAATCCTGAAAAAATCGCGGACTTAACAGATTTGGGCACCAAAATTGCATCACGCACGTGTTTTTTTATGCTGAAAAATGCGAACAAATTCACGTTTTTTTTAAAACCCATGCTGAAGCCCCAAAAACACGGATTAATCCTAGATCGTGTGGCTTGAGCAGATAAAATTCATGGGAGTGAGAAAAAAACTGCTTCAGAAGTTCAAGAAAAAACACGGTTAGTAATCCCTGAAAAATGTGAAAATTGTCTGTAAAAACCGACTTAGGAAAATCGCTGGTTTCAAAAACTGCAAAAAAAATCATGTACAAAAATCTATCGTGAAACAGAAAAATGCACTGTGGAAGGAAAAAACGATGCTATTTTGGCATGAAAAATCATGGCGGAGATCTCTTTGACTTTTTGGAAAATGTCCACGCATTCTGCAAAAACACAACGGCCCAACCCCTAGCAGGAGCGAACACAGGTAGTGCACGGATAAGAAGAATTGCGCTGGGTTATAAATGCGACCCTTGACTGCTACATACACGACTTGCAGAAATGAAAATGCCCAGAAAATTAATTTTTTTCACACGTGATTTTAAAATCACGAATTACAATAAAGATCACCCAAAAATTTATGGCTCTGATACCATGAAATTCTAAAAAACTGATATAATTGTATTACCAATACACCGAATATATAGAGTTTACAAAATAAAATAAAACTGAATGAGACTTGGTTTTGTATCTTGAATCTTTAAAAATGCATAAATTTGCTCCATTTAGCTCATGTTATGAAATGGATTCTCTTTTATTGATATTTTAGATTTTTATTTGGATGATGTATTCATTCAAGTTTCCTACTTGAAAATTTCTGTGATAAATGTATTTTCTTTTATTTTGTGGGGTGCAAACATGTTTGTTGTAGCTGTTTTGAGATATTATTAATTTTTTGAAGGTTCCAGAGTTATTATGATAGTGCAGTCTTTATTATTAAACATTTTTTTGATATTAATAATAATTTGGAATGCAGTGTTGTTAGTAACATTTTACCATCCATTCACATTATACAACAATTCTTGAAGTTTGCTCGCATATCATTTAGTGGAGTAGTTTATTATTGTTAACTTAGCAACAACTTTTGGAACTAAATATAGAACTTACCAAAGAATTATTTACTGGCAAAGTTTACATGCTACACTGCATTCTGCTATTTAAGATGAACTTTTCATTTGGACAATTCATGTGCTAAACTCTCCGTATCTGCATGCTATGGAAATGCTATTAAAATTTAAAAGCAAGTAGTTTTCATCTCTTTTTCTTACATTTTAATGGCTTTTTTAAATGTTAATTTTCCTTTATAAATTCCTATTTTTATGCTATTAATTTTCTGATTTTTTTCCCAAAAGATTTTTGATGCTATGGAATGAACAACCAACTTTATTCCAGGGCAGTGTCTGGTTTAATGTTTCACATTGGATTGCTTTTGAAATGAATTGATCTTTGGCTTTATTAGATTACCCGAGCCATATAAAAAATTGACCCTGGTGACAAACTTCATTGTATTTGCAGCATTACAATATTATTTTATCTGTTTTTCTGTGGGCAATTCAAATTTAAATTGGAGGATGGATTGATTCAAGGTTTCAGCAAATGTAGAGATTTGTGCTTTCTCATATAACTTAATGGGAAAAGTTTAGAAGATAACTAAACACTTTTTATGCACTATCCATTTGCACCAGAAAAACAATGTTGATTATGGCGTGATCTATGTAATAGGTTCAAAGTAGATATTTGGAAATGTATGATTTTAAAACTAGGGCATGCTTTGGTTCATTATTTTACTAAGTTGCCGGATTCGGACCCCGGATCCGGGTCCGGATTTGCCCCCCGGTCCGTGCTGGATCTGGGCAGGGTCCGGATCTGGACCTTTTGGCAAAATTTATAAATTTTTGACATACACAACTCAAATTTTTGACATTGCCAAACTTGGGCCCGCTGAAAAATAACTCTCGGTGCCTTTATAAAATAATTAAAGTCGGTTGAGCTTTCGGGGGCGCTGCCCCTTGACCCCGTCTTGGGGGGGTNATTAAAGTCGGTTGAGCTTTCGGGGGCGCTGCCCCTTGACCCCGTCTTGGGGGCTTTGCCCCCAAACCCCCTTTTAGTAATTTGGGGTGGAAACTCTGCCAATAAAAGTGGGGAAAAATTAACCTTAGAGACTTATTAGGCTCCATATAGAAGATGATGATGATGAAGAAGAATAATATCAACAAATTATTAATCCATTAGTTGAACTTCAAACAATGATACTTGAACTGATGTTATGATTTAATTTTAATGTTTCGAATCTTTGAGATTTGGCATTGATCAATGATCAAGCATCATAGATTCATACTACGAAATGATTTAGTTTTAGAATTATGTATATTTCTCTTATTTTTTGTATATATAATGCATATATATATATTTATACACACACACACACACAAAACCATACGAATCCTAACGTGAATTTGTTTTTCACGAATCCATGAACCGGATTCGCGAACCCGAATCTCTCCCCGAACCCGAATCAGCAACTTAGTTATTTTATAACAGTTTTTTAAATATAATTATATATGTTAATGGAGCTTTAAATAAAAGTGGGAATTTGATAATTTTCATATTTTGTGTTATGTACCCTTATTCTTGCCATTGTCTTTTCACCAAATTTAATTTGTAATGTGGACTGGTTCAAAGTTTTAAATTATTTGATTCTCGTAACATATCATGACTTAAGGTAGCAAGTTAAAATTAATGTGATATTTTGTTAACAGAAAACAAGGTTTAAACTAGGGAAAAGGTTCAATTGAAGAACAAATATCAAATTTACTTGGGTAATGGCTTTCTTCTTGTACTAGTGAAAATTTTATTTGGAAAAAGTTTATCTCCATAATTTTAGTTAGAAGGACACAAATTTATGAGTGGCAGACAAATTAAAACTTAAATTGGTGTACGGTCTATTTCAATGATATATAAACTGATAGTGAAAATCACTTGCTAGGTTTAGTTGGAAAAAGATGAAATTTGGCCTAGTTCATCAACATAACTTTTGCCCTTGCAATAGTTATTGAACCTCAAAACTAGGTTTAGATATGTGTCTGGGTTCATAGTTTCAAGGCAGATAGTTCTGGTGATATACTATTCCTTACTTAATTGCAGTAGGCAAATTTTACCCAAACTTGATCATTGACTTCTGCTTTTGCATCAGCTGTTATTTGAATTGGAGCATGGTCTTTTTTGACTGACCCTGGCCTTCTTCCTTGTGCCTGCTGTATTTTTTGCACTTGAAGTATGTAGGCCAGGGAATGGCTTAAAGCTTCAAAGTAATGAGTCTATATACATCATTCACTATCATAATTACTAGGGACAAAAAAAAATTGATCTCTTTTCTGACCTCCTTCCTTGTGCTTGTAATATTATTTGTAAGTCGAGTTCGTTGGATAAAATAATTAGAAATTGGAGCATGTACAATCAAAGTTTAAAAGCAACTGTTTCTGGTAATTTCTTTGTTCTAGCTTTTCTGAAAAAAAGGGATCAATGTTGACTTAGATTGTGGCTTTTCTCCTTGCTGTTGTCATAGTTTTGAGTGTTCAAAGTTTCCATGCAGATCATTTTGCATCTGTTTGATTTCCCAGTTTAATTACAGCAATTAATTTTATCTTTGTTGTTGTCATGGCTTTTCCACATACATAAAAATCTCAAATTTTGAGCCATAGTTTTTTCCTAGATACAATTGGAGTTTAACCTGGAGCATGCCTTGGATTGATGTTTCAGAGCGTCTTATTCTCAGTGTTCCTTGGGGACATGTCTTGGAGTGTAGACATGGACATGGACAGGACAATCCTGTCTCAACTCCCTTGCACATTCTAAACAGAAAAATAAACATGGAAGGCGCTCTGTGAGTTTGTTGTGAGTAAGGTCAAGCCATCAAAGGCAGAGTAAAGAGGAGAGTAAACTAAATGATAAACATAAACTAAATGGCATACAAACTAAATGATAAACATAAACTCTTTGGCATTCATTTGCTACATTAAAAAATAAGAATGTAGACAGTAGGGCATCTCTGGTTAGAAGTAAGTAATACAACATAGAACCACTAATGTAAGACTGGGGATTTATTGAATGGAATATAACTTGCTATCTCATTTTATTAGTGGTGGTCAAATGTTTATTTGAATGCCAGGTTAGACCCTTGTTCTAAATGGAGGTTAAGTCGATCATAATTTGAAAATTTGGACTTGGCAGTCCAAAATAGGACCCGGACTCGAGACGAGGCCAATAACTCAGCTAAGTTTCGGCTAGGACTCGACAAAGAAGAAAACTGTAGTTTTACAAAAAAACAGAAAGAAATTAATGCATTTAGAGAACATAAGAGCCTTAATCAAATATTACAAGTCATACAATCTTCAAACACTCAATATTTGAAATTCATCATTCATACTCATGGTTTCAAACTTTCAAATGTATAACAAGCTAAAAAATAAAAAATACTAGGAAATAGGTTATGAAGGGATATGGGAAAATTGCATTTCCCTTTATTTTTTATGATTTTTTGATTTTCAATCGAATAAAACAAAAAAAGAGATTAAAAATCACCTACTTGGCTCTATTTTGACTCTTTGATCTTGTTTGCTTGTCTTCTTCAAACCCTAATCCACATTGCAGACTTGTTTGAGCAGATAGAAAAGAGAAAACAAACCAAAAAGTTGAGGGGTTTTAATCTATTTTTGCGTTTTCAGCAGCAGCGGGACTCTCTGTGAAGGTCTCGGGAGTCCTGTAGTGGACTTGTGTGAGTCCCAAACAAAATCTTGGGAGTCCTTTCTTTGGACTCACCAGGGCTGTGCTCGCGAGTTCGTGGTGAGTTGACCCGGCAAGCCACGAGACTTGCGAGTCGTGGCAAGTCTAGGCGAGTCCCAAGAGTCTTTAAACTATGAAGTCAATGTTATACTCTACTAAAATGTGGGAGGTTAGCCCAAAAGAAGAGATGCTTGTCCTATGTTTTTTAGAATAAATATGTTGAAATGTTTAAACATTTTTTTTTAAAGTGGTGTCTTCATTGTGTATACAAGACTAGACAAACTTACACTGAGCGAGTTAAGTTCACCGACATCATGCTTGAATCTGATTTGGACTGATATTGTATGGGTACATGTTTATATTCTTAAAATTTCATCCTTTTGGTTTGTATTCCAGTTAATATATTTTTTTATTGGTGTATTTGTTGAGTTCATGTATTTTTTAACACTTTATCAGTTAGGAATGTGAACATTTTAGTGCAGAAAAATCTAAACCTTTATGTTATTTCGAGCCCTGAAAAAGGGCTGCTTCTAATGAAATAATTTGATGGTTGGATATAAAATAATTGCCCAATGGCTATGCTAGTGATGTCATTTCTACATTTCAATTTCTTTGTGGATGCCATATTTTATTTGATATATGAGCATATGAGAACTGGGTGGCATATGAGCATTGTGTCAGATAAGATGTAGAAATGGGTGTGTAAATCTTCAGTATTAAAAGAACAAAGACAGAAAAATATAATATGGCTTTGAAGTTAGACGGTGGCTGTTC
The DNA here is from genome assembly GCA_018584345.1 of Thuja plicata. Lineage (NCBI taxonomy): Eukaryota > Viridiplantae > Streptophyta > Pinopsida > Cupressales > Cupressaceae > Thuja > Thuja plicata. The sequence goes on along the minus strand of MU223689.1, from coordinate 183,831 downwards.
AAGTGAACAGTAGTATACATACTTTTGTTATGCGTTCCAGTTAATCTATTCTTTTGTTGGTGTGGATTTGTTAGCACTTTCTCAGTTAGGAATGTGAACATTTTAGTGCAGAAATATCTAAAGCTTTGTGTGATTTCCAGCCCTGAAAAAGGGTTGCTTCAAATGAAATAATTTGAAGGTTGGATATAAAATATTTTGCCAATGGCTATGTTAGTGATGTCATTGCTACATTTCAATTTGCTTGTGGATGCTAAATTTTATGTTTTTTATGAGCATATGAGCATTGTGTCAGATAAGATGTAGAAAGGGGCGTGTAATCTCCAGTATTAAAAGAATAAAGAAGACAGAAAAATATAAAATGGCTTTGAAGTTAGATGGTGGCTGTTCAAGTGAACAATAAATAGTATACATCCTTTTGGTTTACATTTCAGTTAATCTATTCTTTTATTGGTGTATTTCTTGAGTCCATGTATTTGATAACACTTTCTCATTTAGGAAATATTTTAGTGCAGAAATATCTAAATGTTTAATGTAATTTCCAGCCCTGTAAATGGGTTGCTTCAAATGAAATATTGTGATGGTTGGATATAAAACATTTTGCCAATAGCTATGCTAGTGGATGCCATATTTTATGTTTTATGTGTTATATGAGCACTACATCAGATAAGATGAAGAAAGGTGCGTGTAAATCTTCAGTATTAAAAGAATAAAAAACACTGAAAAATATAATATGGCTTTGAAGTTAGATGGTGGCTGTTCAAGTTAACAATAGTATATATCCTTCTGGTTTGCATTCCAGTTAATCTATACTTTTATTGGTGTATTTGTTTAGTGTATGTATTTGTTAACACTTTCTCAGTAAGGATAGTGAACATATTAGTACACAAATATCTAAAGCTTTATGCATTTTCCAGCACTGAAAAAAGGTTGCTTCAAAAGAAATATTATGTGGTTGGGTATAAAATATTTTGCCAATGGCTACGCTAGTGATGTCATCGCTACATTTCAATTTTCTTGTGCATTCCATATTTTATGTGGTACATCAATAACAACTTTCTGTTATTTATAACTTGTTGATTATGTGCTCTTATGTAAATTTCTTACTAAAAATTATGACTGGCAAATAGAATATCATGACACTTACGCATTCAGAAACTTCCTAACGTTGCAATGTCTAATTTTTTCCAGGTGGAGTTCTATTTCAGTGATGCAAATCTGCCCACAGACAAATATTTAATGAAATATGTGAAGAAAGATCCAGATGGATTTGGTACGAGCATGCTATCCTGCTGAGACCAATTTTGTTAAATATGACATTTTAGTTTGTATAACATCTTTGTACTTCTGGAACATAAATTTATTTGCTTTTGTAACTTCAAATGCTTTAGACATTGATAATTTTATATTTGTCATTTTTCTATCGGCAATTTCAAAAGCAGATTATGTGAATCATAACTGGTGCTATATGACACGGGGCCCTCAAGTTTTCTATCATACATAGCATGTCTTAAATGGGAAGCCAAATAAGACCTGAGGATTGGGAAAGGGAGACCAGCATTGGGTGTAACAACAGGTTGTTTCAAATTTTCTTAGAACAGCATATCCAGAAAACACATCTAAACAAAAGAATTTGCTCAATAGGATACAAGAGCAAACAGAGTTTAGTTTATAGGAACTACTATGTAAAGGTAATCTACTAATCTTTAATGATACCATCTGAATAATCTCTTGATTATTGCTTCTTTTTTAAAGATAATTTAGCTGGGGTTCTATTCGTGGATCCTGCCCTTAAAATGCATTATTTTTGTACAGCAAGTATACCACCTTACAATAACAGAAGGACTCAAAACTTACAAAATGGCAATAACCCAGCACTAGACAGCATAAAGCACAGTACCAGCAGACCAAAATACAGCTATCTTGTGGCATCACAGCAAGATCTAACTAAACAAAACAGAGTCACACTTCGATGACATCCCAGTCCCCACGACTGGCTACTTCAGTTTGCTCCTTTTCTATAATTTTATCAATCTAGTTTGCTGCCATAGATGCCATTCTCCCTTGGTGTGCCCTTGCCAATGAGGAGAATTGTACTCCATGGCAAATTTCTTGATGGCAATGAGCCTTATGCACAGCGCTGCTGCAAAAAACTGGAATCGTGAAATTTCTGCCCACTTGCAATCTATCATACTTTGGCACCACTGGCAAGCATAGTGAATTCACAACCTTCACATGTACAACATTTATATGCATTGCCAATACTACTGCATCTTCTGCCTTCGCCATTATCATCTTCCCAAATTGATTGGCAAGGGCAATTTCAACAGCAAGTGCCTCAAGTCTTCATTGGTAGTGATATCACCTCATATTGCCTGGCTTATTTCCAATCCCCTTTCTCCTATCACGGCTTTGACAAAACCTAATGTGGCATCTGACTCACTGGAAAGATGATCTTCAGCCTCCTGGTGGAGACATTAGTATGTCGTTAGTTCCTTTCCCTTTCCTGAGCTATGCTTATTGCTTGTTTGCCATTTTGAACAAAACCACATCCAATACACAAACAACTGTGGCAAGTACCAACTAGCCTCCCTCAAAATAATGCTTCAACTCCAGAACATTTCACTCCTCTTAATGGCAACCCCTTAGCTTGCTCAAGCAATTACCACAATTAATAGCAACCTCCACCATAACTTTACCAAATGAAGGTGCCTCTGTTGCTGCCAATCCTCATCTTCTGCACAGCGTGCACAGCATTGGTATTACTTCCTCCAGCATAAGCATTCTTAACATATTCACAGAGGCTGAAAAATGGGGGGCTTTCTAGATCCATCTAAAGGCTTTGGAATTGACAATAGATGCCTGTTATAGGATATTAACATGCCCTTTAGTAGCAAGACAACCTGCTGCAAAATATAAATGTCGAATGCAACTTGATAGAATCAAATCTCTATCAAATTTCTATCCTCTTCTACAATCAGCTGAGCATCCAGTTCCAACTGCTCCCTTTATCGAATGCATTTATCACCACTGCCACTCAACCTGAATTTTTCTGGTTTTGAGATAGTGTCGTATCTAGACCTGCAAACATATGTTCCCATTCCACTTCATCGTTTGTCCTTGTGACAGAATAGCGACCCTCCATGAATCAAACTTCCTACAGAGTCCTGTAGCAGGAAAACCTCCCCCTGCTAGACCGGGGTACACTCCTGAAGCCCCATCAAAATTTAAGTTGACATAGGTATCCTCAGAAGGCAACCATTGTTCTTAACAAGCTTTCTACAGACATCTTTTTGCTTCTTTTCTTTATTCTTGCAGTCTTATTCTCCCTTATCACTTGAATGAGGAATGCTTATTACTTCTTTATTTGCAATAAAATTCTGAACTAGCATAGTCAGAAATAGGCAAAGGACTTATGACTAGCTTCGTTAGCCTTGAATCCACAGTCATTTTATATATTTGTACTATTTCTACATTCTAGGATAACATCAATGATCAGAAGAAATGGAGGGATGCTGGTAAACTGTAATATGCCTTGGTGTTTATTAAGAAATGCGCTTCTGTACAATTAACTTTGATACATTGGCATAGTTCTGAGTTCAACAGTATGCAGTGTTATAGTTCTGTGTAGTTATAAGTTTTAAAGAGGGCAAGGTTAGAGATTCTTGATTTGTTGCAGATTCTAATGATGGATATTGCAAAATATGGTATTTTGTATTAGCTTTTGTATGATACATGGTCCTCTACGCCATGGAAGAGTTCAACATGAGAATATCTCTCATGATGAATACATTCCTTGTATGAAGAGAAAGTGAAGCACTTATAAGGTTGTCTTCGATCATATATTTACAGTTTTGTATAGAAGATTCGAACACAGAGATTGTTCAGATTTGGATTTTCTTAAAAGAGTTTCGTAGCAGTAGTCTATCAAGTGAAACACATATTGGTTTGATGACAACAGTGAGAACCTAAATTACATAAGCCCTATTTAATAATGTGTACGTCAACAGTCACGGACAGTTAATCTTTCCACATGGCTTTTTATTTGTGCAATGAAGCTATATGTAAATGTGCATGAATTATATAGCCTAGGACTCTGCAGGGTTTCCAATTCCAAGTGTTACTGGGAATGCTCAAATAATAAAGTTATATTCTACTTTTGAAAGATTGTCATCTTTTAGTGTTTTTGATTATAATATTATTTGTCTGTGTTTAGTCGTTTCCAACTCAATAAATAATCTTTTATACATCTAGAGTCTGGTAGGATTGCTAATGGAGGGCTGTGTTTAGGTTTCCTACCTCACTAATAATAACCTTTTATAACCGCAGTCTGGTAGGTTAGTTAAAGTATAAGTAGATGAAAACAGGAAACAAAGTCAGAAGCAAATGTACAGAAAAGCATTTTTTGTAAAAGGTTTTTGATATTTTGTGGACAAACCAACTTGTAAGCTTGTGTTTCTCTGAACTTTTTTTCACTATCCAATGTCAGTCAGTCTTGGAAGTAGCTTAGTATTCAAAACTACAATTTAATCCTTGGTATCTGCGTTAAATTTGTAACTGGATGTTAAATTTTAATATTCTCAGATTATTGTATAGGGCCATTTGATTTACCTCAGAAAGAAATGAATGAATGCTTTGCATGGCTAAATGAAGCTGTCAGAAAGGTTTTGAATTCTGAAATGACATTCTATAGGATAGCTCCAAGCTTGCCACAAGAATGGGCTGAGGAAGTAGAGAATGAAAATTATTCTGTTGAAGTAGTGCATGTCAGTCTTATTCTGTTGACATGAGATGAGGGCATGTGGATCATAACTAGCATACAAAATAAGTCTACATTTGATGCTTTGAAAGCCTCTTTGTTTTGGCTGCCGAACAATCTAATATGTGTGACAAATGAGTTAGGACTTCTCTGATCTGGATGTGTGAAAATGTTCATTTGAATACCAATGCAAAAGAAAACTCTATTGTCAGTAGTAGTATAAGGTATTGACAGTATTGTAGTGTTGTCGTTTTCATTGTACCATCATACAATCAATGATCATGTTATCCTTGAGAGCATGGCAAATTATGATAGTTTCCTAATTCGTAATTATTGTTTGTTTGATTGGTTTGAATCTGCAAGTGTTTAGGAGAATAAATGTTAATGATATCAGATTTCCACAATCCATATTTTCAATGCTAAAACTGTTCTTTCTGGATTAGAGACTGTGTGAGAACTTCCACTCAGTCTAATCCAGAAAGACAGCATTATAATAAATGTTGTTTGGTCTCTTCTGCTAATAACTGCTAGAATTCTTTTTGGTGGAGAAATTGGAAAACACAGCTCATAGCATTATACGCTAAATGGATTTTGGCTGTTGTCAAAATTTTTCGTTTTGCGAAACGTGTTAATCAGCACTGGGATTTTAATTTTCATTTTATTTTGTTCTGATATTTTGCTATGCCAGTACCTATTTCGGTTTTGGCATCTTTCAGGAAGATAAAAAGTCTTGTCAGCAATCATGCGTTGGTGGCAGCTGCACTGAGGTCATCTTCCCTGCTAGTGAGTTTGGACTGAACTGCTTAACAGTTTCTCTCCATTGAGATCCTAAAGTATATTTTAGTAACAATTGTTTCATTTATTTATTGTATTTTGTCAGGTTGTGAGTGAAGATGGCAAGAAAGTGAGGCGTCTGCATCCATTACCTGATATTGACATCGAGGAGGTGCAGGTAATTCCTTAACACTTGTAGTGTTTAACTAGGTAAATAATGTACCTAGTATTTACCTAGTTTATTGTCTAGTTCTTGTTGGATACTTCAAATAGTGTTGTCTGATATTATACTATTTGCTTCTGTAGTCACGCACTATTGTTGCAGAAAATCTGCCAAGTGATTTTTCCATCCAAAATCTGGAAAAGCTTTTTGGTGGTGTTGGCAAGTATGTATTCTATCAAACTTGCCTTAATTATTTTATTATAAAATAAAAATATTGCTGATTTTTTTGGGACATCAATAATATTTCCACACACACGTGTGCAGTGTCAAAATGGTGCGTGTTTGTGAACCTCATGGGTATAATGATTCTGGCCCAGTGTCAATGAGACATTCCAAGAATGATATGCTTGTCAGCAACAGGGTAAATGCTACAAATTGTCCCATTCACTTGAGAAATTTAATTCATAACCCTATGTTGGTACTGTTTGGTGTTATTATACTTACTAACTGTGAACCAACATGCAGTGTTCAATCCATGACATGTACCCTTATGTTGGTTTACAGTAATATCCTGTCATTTTTCTAAAGTTCATTGTTGTATAGCATAAAGTGTTGAAGCCAAAAGTAGTATGTAGGGACTATGTGTGTCATTTATATCGTGATTGCTGAGCTCTAATTTTGTATTTCTTGCAGCTGCATGCTCTTGTGGAGTACCAGACTGTTGAACAAGCTGAGAAAGCTGTAAGTCATAATCATGAATTTTTGTTATAAGACTGATCGATGTTCTTGTATGGATTTACTCTTTTTGGGAAGCAAAAATACATCCCTGTTTTTTTCTTTTGTTTTTCTGGGCTGATGTTCATATTTGAAAAATTGTCAGGTTATGGAATTAAATGATGAAGGAAACTGGAGAAGTGGCCTACAAGTGCAACTGCTTTGCAAGCGGATGGTATCATTTGTTTCCATTTTTATAAAACATCCTTTGTAACATGTCAACAATATTGATTCAGTATAAATTATTTCTTTCTGTTACAGGTCAAGTATGGACATCAAACAAAGACACGGAAATCTGACAATGCTGATGTACATGGGGAAGATGAGGACACATCAAATGCTCCTGATGCAGGAAATGATAAACAGACAAAAGCTTCTGCACATCATTCTGAACGGCATGATGATTTTGAAGTGAGTTTTATGTTTCTTTTTGGTTTGTTCTGTTTCTTCAAAAAATTTAGTAATTATGGTTTTGTAAAATTTTGAAATTTGTACTTTTCAATAAACAGGGGGACGGACATCATTCAAGTGAAAAAAATGGGGGAAGAAGAGGTAGGGGGCGAGGACGAGGAAAATCTCGTGGACGTGGGCAATACCATGGCAATGGCCGTGGCCATCCAGTTGGTACGGCAGCATCTAGCAATTCTATAGGTAGTGAAGTTGTGGTCAAACAACCTCCTGGACCAAGAATGCCAGATGGAACACGGGGATTCACTATGGGTCGTGGCAGGCCTCTACTGGATAGTACTGTTTAGAATTTTCATAGGAGTGTTCTTATGGGCCTTTTGAGATACCCGATTTCGAAACTGTAAGCTTTTTTAATTTTTTGAACTCGACACTGCTAGTGGGTCAGGTCAATATACATTGTCATTGATTTTGTTCTTGTTTGGCTGAAGACACTTTTTGATAGCGGCTTTTTTGGGCTATCGAGGTGTCTTTGGGTATATGAGATATAGGGGATATTTTTTCCCAGTAATCATATTGTAAAAATGCAATTTGTTTTTGGGTCTGGAAGGATTAGCAACTTCAACCATACATTATTATCATAGAAATGCAAATAAATGTGAAAATAGTGTGTAATATGTGTGAAAGATTAACCAATCCAAAAGACATGTGAAGCTTTGACTTTGGTAAATAGTTAGTGTTTTTGAGGCTTGTATTCAGTCCGAACCTTGGCATTTCTCTTAATGCACACAGTACCATGAACTTAACATGTCCAGCATTAACTCTTCATGGTTAAAAAATGTTTATTATATGTGAAGGATTAACCAATCCAGAAGAAATGTTATTAAGTATGAAGGGTTAACCAATCCAAAAGAAATGTGAAACATTCAGTATATTTAGGGTTATTTTCATATCATACATGACATTCTTTTGATGCACATGATCTCTTGACTATAGCATGTCAAACACTATCTGGTTAATTTCTTCTGTTGCAATGGTTGAGCTGCATTTTATGCATGTCACGAAACAGTTTTCTATTCTATTATAGTGTTACGAACATTGTAAATGTTTTCGATTAATTGCAAAAATAGGTTTTGAAGGGACATGAAACCCTTTACAAGTAGGTTACATTAAGATAAGCAGAAAAACATCCTAGACAAAATGTTGCCAAAGACCAGCAGACACCCAGCATCTCAAAACCAGCGACGCAACATTACCAGTAGAAAGAAAAAAACCAAAAGAGAGACACGGGAAACTAGAACTATGCCAGGTCCCCAAGGGTACCCGCCACCTCCTTTTCGAGATTAGACATCTTCTGAACGACCTCCTTGAGATCCACAATCTCCTTCGGCACAACAATGGCCTTTTTTTTCATGCTTGCCCTTGTCCTTCTCCCAAGGCCAGTGTCTTGGCCAACAACATCCCCAACGTCAGAATCCAGATTAACTATTTTTTTTCTCATTGAAAGAGTTTTCCAGCTTCTCCACCAGGGTATTGAGATTCTGAACAGCCCTCATTTCTGTTCTGGAGGATCTTTTTCAACATGTTCTCCTTGTCCACTCTGGTACATAGACTTTCCAATCTCTCCTCCAACGAGCATATGAACTTGTTCTCATGCTCCATATTCTCAAACTTAGAGGAGAGGGCATGATACTTCTTCAAATTAAGGCTCTTAATCTCGTGGAAAGTTCATTTGTTAAGCCAATAAGAGTACAAGGACATAGCCTTGGCCGTTTGAAGAACACCCAAAGTAGGTTCCTTCAGGAGAGATAGAAATATCATGCTCGACAGAGCTCACATAATCCACCAGGACAAGGGCTTTCTCCTTTGCTGTACTCTTTAGATTTTCCATAAGCTCCAACGAATTAGGGCTCTTGATCTTAACAAAGGCACCAGTTGCAGGCTCTTGCAGGGCTTCAATATTCTCGGGGAGGCTTTGATTCCCAGAAGTTGCACCTTACCCATACTCTGACAAACTTCAACATTACCAGACATATCAGAACCCATTTTCTTTTCCATCTGCTCTTCTCATCTTTGTCGTTATCATCCTCTTTAGTGTCCATGCCCCCCTCATTATTTTGGTTACCCGGAGTATCAGTAGAACACTCCTCATTAACTTCATCATCTTCAGTTTCTATACCCTTATCATCATTGGAGTTATGCTTATCCAAGCTGCATTTGGGTTTTTTTGAGGGAAACATGGGACAATGACTTCGTGTTCCCGCTTCAGACTCCTCTAACCTCTTTGTAAATCAAATAGATGTTCCCTTCATAGAGCACATGCTTGCTAGATTTCTTCTTATGATCCCTAATACTATGATCAAGGGAGCACATCAGATAATGAGGAAAAGAAACATACATTTTATGTCTGAAACGATTTAACAGAACAAAATGGTAATTATGAGCCCTAGTATAATGACCATCAGCAAAAATACACTCCATAAGGGCAATAAGAACCTTCCTCCAAATCAGCTTGATGTGATCAACATCATAGAAGCCGGAAGAATTATCAAGTTTGTCCCTCTCAACATCTTCTTTAGGAAACATATTAACAACTCTTTCAGAAATCTTCCTATCTCTAAAGAAGTTCATACCTTTGTGTTGAATACCTGTAGCTTCCACGATGAGCTCTTCATTTAGGGCAATTTGTTTGCCGCAATGCACCACATAGTCTTCCTTCCACCCACCCACAAATTGCTTGGTAACATTATTGTCAAAGCCATGAAGCCTTTCCAGAAATGACATAATACCCCCTTTCTTTAGTTTTTACCAAACCTTCAATTCCTTCTTCCATTTCTCGCAGCTAAGAGGTTCTTCGTGTTTTAACCCTCCCATTTTGACAATCTCAAAACACTTAGGAGGGAAGATTATCTTGAATGAACAAGCTCTGAGAAATCACCACAAATATAATGACCTAGCAACAGGTTACACCATTTAATTGCCTTTATTATATCAAATCTTTTCGGGCAATAAATAAACCTTTATTTACCCTAAAAACTTATCTGTCATTATCATGATTACTTAATATCACTCCCACTTTGCTATTAGTCTTATCAAATCTTATGAGGGATAAAGTGTCCTCATTTATTTCCTTTTCCCCATGCCAAGTGACGATATCCGGCAATTTGAAACCCATGTTAGCAAAAGCATCCGCCACCAAGTTGGTCTCTCTCTACACGTGGGAGATAAAATGATTATTAAACGAGTTGATAATTGCTCTAGCTTCCATAATGATACGATTAATTGACTAGGAAGCTTTAAATTCTTCTTTTAAACATTTAATAATGTTGTTTGAATCACCTTCGACTCACACATTTCTGTACTGAAGATTTTGCACCATTTTAACAGACTGCAGAGCTCCAATGGCTTCAACAATATGGTTAGTGTGGACACCCAAAGGAAAAACAATGGCCCCCAAACAGTTACCATAACTATCACGCACAACATCCCCACATCCTGTTTGACCAGGGTTACCCTTTGCTGCACTGTGAAAGTTAACTTTGACCCAGCCTTGAGGAGGAGACAACCAAACAACCCCTTCTCTTTTACTTTTTTTGAGATCTATTCCAGCCCTCGAACACCCAATCCTTGGGAGAACTAAGATCAACATCCATAGCGTTAAGATATTTAGAGTTATGAAAATATGAAAATGCAAAAAGTTTTCTTGAATGCCTCTAAATTTTTTTTTAGAAACCAAAAGAGATGAGGAATATATTTCCTTAAATATTCTATTGTCGCGCTCTTTCCATATCTTCCAAATAGCATGAGGAGCCATCATCAGCCCTAAAGTTTTGTTTATAGGAGCATCAACTGAAATCTACTAGATGAAGAAATCCTGCAATGATCCTGGGAAAATCCGACATAAATTCCACCTCTGGAGAAGCTTTGTCCAGACCTCCCAAGAAAAGGGGCTCTCAATCATAATATGATACGACAATTCCTCAACATCCTTGCACAAATAACATCTATTAGGCATAATGAAACCTCTCTTACAAAGGTTGTCAACAATTAAAACTTTATATTGAAGAAAAAAGCTAGTATAACATGTTAATTTTAGGAATCACTATTTATAATAGAATAACTTTTGTTTTTGTGTTGACCTTTTTTTTAACACAAGCCATTTTTATGATATTTTGGTTGAGATTTTTAAATGTGCTTAATTGCTTTTTAATGGACAATTTCAAAAATTGCCATGCTTACTTTGGTGAAAAAAAAGGTATATTATACACTAGCTTACTCTCGTATACATGGTCAATTGAAGGTTTTGAATAAGACTATATTAGCAGATGAGGCATGAGAGTACTATGAAATAGTTTAGATATTTTTCTAAGGTTGCTTGCATTTAGCATTCGTTATTATTAAGTACTGGAGTATGCTTTTTTGTTATATCTATCCATCTTAGAATTTGTTTATCTGGTTCAGAACATTGAGACACTAGTACATAAAAATGGTGCACTCTTTTCTTCTGAAGGCTTTACTAGTTTACCCTACTCAGTGCAACCGCTAGTGTTATGCTGGCTATCTCCTAGTATGCAAGGTTTGGAAAATGTATTGGAGACGAATGCAATCATGAGATGAATTTCTTGTAGTTTGGCAAGTATGGGCTGCTTAATGTAATGACAACCCCGGACATGGGCTGCTTAATGTAATGACAACCTCGCACATGAACTGAAATCTGCACATTTTTTTTAAGCAATGAAGAGTAAGAACATTTAATGTCAACAATAAATAACTTCATGTACTATTTCAATTCAATTGTTCACTGACCATATATGTATCCTAGACTATCTACAATTTCACAATTTAATATATCATAAGAACAATGGATTGCTAGCAATTAATGTTACCAGGAACATACTTTAAATGCTTTCTTGAACAAGAAGACTTTGGACTTTATTCTTCCATAGTTCACCTCAAGGGTGCAATACGAACCCTGCATGGTGAACACCATCCCTATCCACCCCTCCATATAGATTTTGTGGCTTGGGGTGAGTGAGTGGACGATTAGACCATCCTACAATGCATAGGGGCAACCTTTTGAAGATCGAGTACATGTAACAATTTCTTGACACTTCAACCAAGTGGAGCTCAGTATGATACCTACTCATTTTTCATTAGAAATTCTCCTTCCTCTAGTCCGTCGAATATCTAAGAAACCAAGGGCGTCCATCATCGGCATGTCGTTGACCTTAAGGCCAAATGCTCCTGGCGGAAGCTGTCCTACTATCTATGTGGTACAACTAGCAGTCGCTCGACATCATATGCTCCTCGATTACTATCAATCTCGAGCACAGATAAGCTTATCTCTGATCTGGTCATAGGATTTCCATCGGTAGTCACCTCATATCGAGAAGGATAGCCTATATAATGAGGTAATCAACACCTACCTATGACTTCGTAGGCCCTTACACCATCTGTAGCCGTAAACACCATCTCTTGTACCATGCTTAGCATTAATAATCGAAAGGGGGTTTCTAATTTGGAATGAGCGTGTACCTACTTGATTGTCCTTATAGTTATTCTACCAAGTTGGTGTTTGAATGATGTATGGTTATTGTAATCCATTCTATCCCAAGTTGTTTTGTTTCCATTAAACCAAGAGGGCTTAGTCATTCAGTTCTAGTTGAGCCAATGAGGTAATCAACCTACTAAACAACTAATGATAGATCTACTATTGTTTATTGTCTTATAATGAGATTTGGAGTTGCTCATTAACATAGTACAACAATGTGTGAGTTTCAAAATGTTTGACAATAGAAGACTAGAATGCATTGAGTGTGAAGTTCAAGTAAAAGCTCGTTACAACTAGGAAATATACCATTTATTATTATCATGAAGAATAAGTGGACACATAAAGCTGTCCAATTTTTAATCAATTCAACTCCCTTAATATTTCAGATTTAGAAATATCTATGAACATGTCAATTTACAAACATACCACCTTCTAAACTAGATACTCCATCACCACCCACGTAAGAGTTCTTGGGTGAGTGAAATAGGGTGAAATAAGTTCAAAGGGAAATAGTTTCTTAAGTCACTTTAACTAAACCAACAAAGAGAAAGGACTGCTAATTACTTCCTTTGTGAGATGACAGACCTATGATCTCTTATTTCATTTTTATGCATCAGGCAGGGTGAGTCAACGTAAAAATATGTAGAAGTTTTAATCATCAACCCCTCATACTCTAGCTTGCAACTCCACAAGAGGATGTAATAATATATTTCTATTTTTATTTAAGCTTCAACATGTTTTCAGCTTTAAAACAACACCAATAACAGTCACACAAAGCTCCCAATCATCTTTGTTTTTATGAATTACATTTTCTCTATTTTGGCTCCTACCCCAAACTGGACCCAAAAGGAAATAGATAAAACTTTTACAAATTGAAAGACTTCTCAACAAAGTTGAAAGCATTTAAAGGAAAATTCTTAACCTTTTCAAGAATTGCAATAGGTAATTAAAGGGTAATCTAGCTATATATATAGATTGCAGCATGTATAGAAGGGTAATTTACTAAATTACAAATTTCCAACTCTTAAGTAGAAGAAGGATTGAAAGAAAAAGAACAATGCAACAATAATAGTCTAACTTGGAAGATTGAAGTCACAATCTTACTAGCGGTTCAAAACAAAACAAAAATATTTTACAACACAAAAGGGCGTAGGGTTTTTAAGCATGCTTGACAACATTTTTTTATTGCAATTTCTGTCAAAACAAGCCTCTCCAGACATGGATGTCCTATAGGCATAGTTCTTTTTATTGTCCTTCACTACTCCCTTCCTCATCTTTGGCCATGCTTATTTACTCTATCTATCCCTGCATTTGGGGTATTTTTGGTTCCACAATAAAGTTTACCCCTTTCTTCATTTTTTCCGCTCTTTTCTTCTTGTGAATGCTAAATGATATTTAATTTTCCTAACTTGGCCATGGCTTGGGTTTCATTTTATTCGCAATGGTTCCAAATTTTTTAATTACTCTTTTTTTCCCTATTATTTATGTTGAACAAAATTAAATTTTTAATTTGTTTAAATATTCAAATAATTTTCTTCATGCTTATAATTTAATTATTTAATCATAACTATAATATATATTATCTATTTTAGCTATTGTTGAATATATGTATGCTCATTCATAATAATTTTATTATCATCATCATTATCTAATGCCTTACGATTTGATTAAATTTTTATCCAAGACTCTTAGTTAATTGGAAATAACTATATAATGATGATTATACAAATGTCTAGGGTCCCCAAGTTAAATGTTAGCTTCAAATGATTTCGGCTAGACTCACTTATTCTCCTACAAAAAATATTAAAAGAGTTAAATTCAAATGGATTGTGAAAATATAAATTATCTGAAAGGTTACCTAAGGACCTTGACACCATGGATGGTACTAAGCTACCTCTAACTCACTGATGGAACCACATAATCCGCTTCATATTGCACTCTAGTACCAACGACAAATCTCACATAAATCCACCAACAAATTATTTGTCTAGATTAATCTAAACAAAATAAACACATTAAATTAAAGATGACATAATATACACGAGATTGTATTAGCTTCAAAATTCACAACTAGAATACCCACTTACCCGCATATGTCTATGTAGCAAACTTAAGAACTCTACCCCTAGTCCAAATTACATCGGAGCTAAGATCATGCAAGATAATTGTAAGGTTTTTTTAAGGGATATGCCAATTTGTAATTTTATCATGTTGTGAAGTGGGAGTAGTAATCTAATATAAGGACAGACTACATAAATGAAAAATTGACAAGTCTTTCCTGCTTGTTCCCAATGTTAAACACTTGAGTTTGATTTACTGAAAAGTTGCAACAATGGAAGAATGACGGGTTTGGTTGGATGTTAGAAAATGACGCATTGAGAAAATTCTAGAAATGAGCTCTTTTAAGTTTTAAGTTTTTAATTTCTATTGTCACTTGACGCCCAAGTCCTGGTTTGAGAATTATCAATGGGATATTTCAATGAATGATCCCTTCTATGTTGGGGAAAATAGTCAGTCATGCCATGAGAGAAAAATAAATCTTGTTTTATGTCATTGATTTATACAGATTAGATTACTCATTTGACAAATGTTTTTTTTATGAATTAGGATGGGCTTGTAGTGAAATGCTGAGGAATGTAAATAGGAACATTGTACCTTTGGTATGAAAGAAATAGGATAAATAGGTTTAGTGTTCAAGTCATATTGAATTATTTTTCATTAAGGGCAAATAGGTTGTTTATGGAAGGACCCCAACTCTTTTTTAGAGATCAGAGCAAATACAAGGAAAAATTCCAGCATAACAAGAACATACTAAACAACAATAAGAAATAAACAACAACAAGGCTTTTGTCTAAAGGAAAAATAATAACACTTTACAAAGTGGTTCAGAACTGACTAATGTGCTAACCATCCGCTAAAATTGACCAAAGACTAGCCAGTTTGAGGTGGTATGAAGTTGAAGTACTTTAGAGTACTTTTGAGTTTGGACTCTTACAACATTCCCACCCACGAACTTGTTGACACATTTTCTTCTTGGTAGATTTGCCATGCTTTGAAGCCAAATTTGAACTACGAGGATATAAGGGATGTGGGAAGAGCCTTTCCTCAAACCCCAGCCTCCTACTCTATCTAGGAACAACCATAATTGAATCCTTTCAACCTTCTCCAAATAGCTACCCTTGGGATGGGGCTAACCTAGCCACAAATGGGTAAATGCCCTCACCACTACGAGCCATGGGCATATCAACAATTGAGGAAGAGAGGGCCTATTTTCAATGAATATATTTGAAATTTGAATTATATGGAGAAATCTGAATTAATATAGCAACACAAATAACTATATTTTCCTCACTCTCTTTGCCCTATTATCACAATGAATATATTTGAAATATGAATTATATGGAGAAATTTGAATTATCATAGCAACACAAATAAATATATAAATCTTCACATAAATATATTTCTCCCAATTTATCAATGTTATTGTGTTGCAAATCAACAACTGAGGAAGAGAGGGCCTATTGCTATGACAATTTAAAGTATATGAATATGTTATTGTGGACCAATAGTTCCACAAAAATAGGGAAAGATTCCAACTGCTTAAATTTAAACAAAAAATGTATATAAGCAGTTGCATGGGGTAATACTCTAAACTAGGTATCCAATATCTCTTCCCAAACATAGGAGAAAATGCAAGACAACAAGATTGGAAATCAATGTCATTAACTCGGTGGAATGTAAGACAACAAGATTGGAAATCAATGCCATTAACTCAGTCCACCTACTTTGGAGTACAAGAGAGTCCTAGATGTGCATCTTCAACCATTTTGACCATTTCTTGCATTATCTGCTTTGTGCTCATTTGGCTCCTATATCCTTGCAAGGTGTTAGAATTTCTCTTGGGTGCTTAAAGGTTCTTCAAACTGGCTCAAAAGTCTTCCAAACTAACCCCTACATCTGCTCTGCAAACCTTTGTATACCTACTCAATATTCCACACCTATCCATCCGCCTTCATAAAATTATATGACACGTTTTCCATGGTTTTCAAGTTGAAACCCTCTTTGGGATCATATAGAAAGGGAATGAGTCATTCAAGACCTCCCAAACTACCTCATATCGAGTCATTATGGCTTGAGATTGTCCCTTGATGCATTTATTTCCATGGTGCCAAAAGCTTGGAATTGGAATCTCTACAATGTCTCTTCTTAATATACTGATAGTGGTATCTTTTTTTGGTATTGGAGCTTGAATTCCTTTTCAACACTCAATGAATGGATGATGGAAGATTTTATTAACGTCCACAAGGAGGAATACCACAATAATGGGGTACAATCAATACTCAATTAGAACAATTATTTGATTCTTCGTTAAACATTGACTGCATACTCAACTCCTCTGCTAATTCAAAACATTCTTGAAAAGGAAACCAAAACCTCATGTGATTAGGCACTATTTGTTTGAATTTTTGTAAATTGTTTTGCTGATTTTTGATTGCTCTTGGAGTCCAAATATAAAAAATTTAAACTTTGAAACCTTGTTATCATCTCCAAGTGAAAAATGGAAAATTTTATATCTTCCAAATGAATACTTATTTGGATATCCTTGATCAACCCAAAGCATAACCCATAACTTATTTTTGTTCCAAGTATCCAAAATTTGAATTTTGACATTTTTTTGTAAATTGTTTTACGAAAAAATTGAATTATTAATTTTTTTAAAAATGGTAAGGCTTTTTGACATAAAAATTGGTCACATAAAAAGAAATGAAGTTGGGGTTCACCATGGGTTTGACACTAAGCATCATAAATTTTTTTATTTTTATTTTTATTTGGTGGGTTGAACTGCTAAGGATACATCAAGCTTGTTTTGGAAAGTTGTCTTAGAATTGAAAATTGATAAAAAAATTAAAATGATGACCAATAGGGTCTGGAAAGTTTAATAATTTTTTGAAGTTGGCTAGGTTTAAAAATGTGGACAATAAATTAATCTGTTTGGGGAAAAAGACTGCGAAGGACGCAACATGAACCTAGAATCATTGTTTAGACTAGTGGCCGTCCATTGGTCTATAAAATCACTAGATTGCTATAGGAGTGGAGGAAAGGGTACTTGAGAAAACCAAAAAGAGGACAAACACGGAAAGGAACCTAAATTAACAGCACACAAAAAATTCATAAATAGGTAGATGGTAGGGAACATCCCATATCTAAGTTGCAATAGAGGATGACATGCATATCTATTTACATCTTAGAAAAATATGACCCTTTGTAAAATAATGGATGATGACTAAGAGATGCCGATGAAAGAAACCACCACCTTGTAGTAATTGTGATGACAAAGCCAAAATTGATGGTGTGATTTTTTTTAGAAGAAGCACTCATATCCAAAATACCATTCTTCATTTTAGACTTCTCAATCATGCTAGATCACATCAACATTTTCCTATATGACATCAGAAAATTACTCTTGTAAAGCACTAAACACACCTTCATTGCTTCATTTTTAATGTGAAATAATGAAATTGACAATTGAACATTCCTTTGGGACAAAGGAATTCTCGTAAATATTGATGTTGGCTCTTAATTTTTGAGTATCAAATTCTAGAAGCATAGGATTGTGTTTGATTAGTAGACTCTTCTTCTTTTACACAAAGGAAATCATTATTTGAAGATCCTAGATACGATCTTGGAATATAAACATAATGAGAAGACAAACCATCTATATCTTTCCTAGATGCACATCGATGCCAAGAAGAGTCAAATAATCTAGCAAGTTGTGCTATGCTAGTCAACTCATCCTAAAAATTGGTGCCAAGGAAAGATCAAATAGTCTAGCAAGTTGTATTATGCTGGTCAATCAATCCTAAGGATAACTAATAAAAGTAATCAAATCCACAAATTAGTTCCAAGGAGACTTAAATAGTCTAGCAAGTTGTGTTATGCAAGTTAAATCATCTTGAAAAAAAACTTTGAAAAGGGATAACCAAACAAAGCACACTATTCACAAGAAATCCCGCAACATTAACAACAAAGATGCCACATATATGCCCCCCTATTTAATATGGAAGCATAAAACCATGGTGGCATCTTAAGGAAAAGAAGAACAAGGATAAACACCTTTAACACCAAGGAGATATCCTTTAAGCAACAATGAACATGCAATCCAAGGCAAAGAGGGCATAACTCTTTTAAGAAAAGGAAGCGATAGTTGTAAAAAAGATATATTGCAACAAGTGTAAATGGATCCTTTGGAGGGATGCACAAGGAGAGAGGAGGAGATATTTTCTCAAAGATATCTATCTCCAAGATATGTTTGAAAAAAAACATCATTTATAATAGAGGAGAAGAAGAACAAGAATAACTACCTTCCCCATTTCTAGGTAAAGTGCATTCTTGATGAAGGATAACACAATTTTTGTCCCAAGTGAGAGATATTTTATAAGAGACATACACTTTCAAGCAAGGAATAGGTTGTAATCAAGAATGTACACCTCTTTAAAAAGAGAGAGTCCCTAAGCACAAAAAATAATTGTATGAAATAAAGGACATCAAGTTATGAAAGATACAACTCAACAAATGGAAAGTGGATCCTTGGGAAGGATAGAAGATTGAAAAGACAACCCTTTCCTCCCCAAGCGGGGAGACAAGAAAAAGACTACTATGTTTCTCACAAACTAAGATTGTGTATGAAAGTAAGGCACTATGCAAGACAAAGAGCCCTTAAATAAGGTAGGCTACTAACGCTACATAGTATGGAGAAACAAAATATGCAAAGGGAGTGATAACGCACTATATTGTTATTGAGAAAAAAACATAAGATTTGTTGTAATATCAATAAGACATCTGTCATACAAATCTTGAACATATTGTTTAAATTGAATGCAATCAGAAAGAGAATGGGAATAACTAGGATGAAAAAGAATGCACACATTTGGTTTTTGACTCTTTTTAAAATGTAAAAAATAAAATTTAATATTTTTATCATACTTCAGTCTCCAACAGATAATTTTTTCTACATTCAAACGATCCTTAGGAGATGGAATGTTTGTTTCTTGTGGCAGAAGAGTTTGCAAGGATGGTGTAGGATTGTCATTGAGAATTTGGTTTTGATCTGAAGGATATGAGGCAGAAGGAGAATAACTTATATTTGGTTTTTTCTTTCTTCTTTGTTTAGGAAAGAAATGGGAGATTGAGTATGCTTGAAGAAGGTTGCAAACAATATTTTCTTGAGGTGCTTCTATAGTACATTGTGTGGGAAAAGGGTCTATAGGGACTTTTATTCTTTGTTCAAATTTTCCAAGACCTTTTCCACTATAGCCTTGCTTAGAGATATTGTCCACCAATTTCATAGTATACCTTCAGTTTTGATGGTGGAAGGCTTTCATCTTGAGGTTTATTGAAAGTTGTTGTGAAGGGATGGATTGTAGGAGGATTAATCTCTATAGAGAAATTCTTAATCCTATCATCATTATTCATATCCACTTTACTAGGTTGGAAAGTAGGCTCATTTAAGTCTTTGTATTTTCACAATGTTATTGTTGATATTTTGGTGACTGATCATGTAGTAGATGTTGATATTGTGGCCCCATGCTTTTTCGGGAAAGAGATTTGCTTTTTCGGGAAAAAGAAGACCGACATTGTAAAACCCTAAAATGGTCGATTTTAGAGGTTGCCCTAAAACGCATGTTATAAGCGTTTGAGATGTATAATGCATT
>MU223689.1:118046-152026 GCA_018584345.1 Thuja plicata | reverse complement strand
CCCACCCCCACCCCCACCCCCACCTCCACCTACACCCAAGGAGTTGAGAGAGAACATCATGAGAAATATACAGGCTATTACACGAGATATTAATACCATTAGACATGATCCCCGCCCATCCCCATAGCTACCACACCTTGAAAACAACATGCAAGGCATTGTAGATTCCATCCTCGTACTAGATTCTGATCTTGATAGTTAGCAGACAAGGAGGGAGTCTATGCGTGCCTATTATTCTGATGGCCTCTCTTATAAAGAGGTCAATAATTTGAAAATTACCAAAAATGATATGAAACACTATTTTGTAAACCCTAAAATGAAAGAGACACTTGGCAATAAGACACATATTTCTATTAGGTGGTGTCTGCACCCACAGATTGCTGCACATTTTTGGGAGTGGTGGTGGATGGTATTTGACCATCCACCACACGCAAATCATGAGGTGCCCTCATATTTTCTGAATAAATTATGGGCTGAGTTTGAATTGGGTAGGAAATCCAATTACTTTGACATGAAAGCATTCCAGGGGGTTGGTAGAGGTATGCCATAAGACATGCTAGGGGATAAATTGAGTGATAGAGTTTGGGATCATGTACATGACGATCTCCTTGTTCCTCTTTCTTCTCTAGTTATTACTGCACCTGTCCAACATTGAGCAGTGGTTTATGCTCTTGGTTCATTGAGTGCCCTTTCGAGCAATTTGGTGGAGTAGTTGACCCAGGTGATGACTGCTCCCAGCATAACACATATTTGCACAAGCTGTGAGGATATATGTAGGGGTCCCCAGAGTGATCCATCTAGTGTTGATGTTGGAGATGATGATGCCGATGCTATCGAGGGTGATGCTGGAGATGACATCACATGACATGTTGATTTTCTCTACATAGACGATGATCATCCTATAGAGATAACTTTATTTTATAATTTATAGTGCAATATTAAATTCCATATATACACATATTAAATTCTATAACATGTGGATTTTTTGGTGAACACAGGAGAGTTGACACCATGTCATCTACAGGTACGAGGGATCATCATCATTTCACCTCGACACCTCAAGATGCAGGTACCTTGTTCACAGTATGCACTTTGATCTAGAGATATATTTAATTACATTAAAAATAAATAATTTATTTACTTTAATTTATTAATGTGTTTCATATATTTTGACAATTTTGTAGGGTGTATCGTTTACTGAGGTTGGCACTTCTTCACGCTCTAGCCCATCGGCCACTGAGGCTTTGCCTCACATACCCATAGTATGTTTCTCATCCATTAATTTTAAGTGTTTATATGCTTACTAAGTTATGTATAAATTTGATTCATTTTGATTTTTTGGCAATTGTAGGCTATTGGATTGTCTGAAGATGCATATGTTAGAACTTAAAAAGCACACACACAATAGAGGGGGGGTGAATCAGTTGTCATAATATCAATAAAATTTCACCAACTTACAAACTTTAAATCTCAGATCTAAATGATAAACATGAAAACAAGGTCTCAACACAATATTAACACACAACACAAATATTTTTGGCATGGAAACCCTGTTAGGGGAAAAACCACGGTGGGGATGGAACCCACAAGATGAATGCACTCAGTAATAAATATTGTACCCTGTTAGGAGTATTACAAAAGGGGAATGTACTTTTATTCAGGCACACTTCCTAGAGCTCACTACTCAAACACAATTATAATACGGCTCACTGGATTACAATACAATCTGATTATAGATCAAAAGAGGACTTGCAGTCCAAACACACAAACAGATTGATAGCATATGTTATTCCAAAATAGTTGCAATGAGGTGCACAAATATATGAATTGTTTTAGATTCCACTCACACCTCTTCACACAACATCATGTATATAATTTATTTCATTTGTCCACAGATTCTCACACTTTTGTACTTCTATGCAACTTTAAATGATTACATCTATAAATACAATTCATCAACCCATCTCAACTAGGTCGGACAAGGACCTAATTTCAAACAAATAATAAATTACAATTCAATCCTTAATGTGATCCATTGAATGTCAACCTGGATATTGTAATGATCCATATCAAAAACCTCAAACGCGCTCAAATACATAAATCACGCTCTAAACCTTCACATCACGTCAGTGGAGACCAAATGAAGAACACCAACACATTACATGAAAACCACGCAACACGATCACTTCAACCAATGAGAGCCAACAACATGATCAAAACATGATCAAGAAATATCAACAAGAAACTCTAAGTACCTCAACAACCTTAACATTACCATGATCTGAGGATCTAAATCAATCTCTGCACTGTTCATAAAAAAAAAAAAACCTTTGTTACTCAATAAATATAGATTTCCAGTACCCAAATCATGAAACAATCAAGTTGAGGACACATATTCATGTCCTAAACTCACTACCAGGTTAGCAATCAATTACTCTTCAACACCGATCCATACCAATTCAAAAATTGAAACTCTGTCTTTTCTTGAACAACCAAATATCAGCATTTGATAAATCATTCATAACTCTCTCAAATCATCACTCTGACTTCTGCGAACTGACATGCATCAAATATATACATCTCAGAACATAATTGTACAATTGCAACTGTAAATCTTCTGTGTAGTATCCATACCAAGAAATTCAACCTCACTGAACATACTATGAATACTATCTTCAACAATAGAAGTATGCTGACATCAATGAAAAAACATTAATGCGACATATATATATATATATAATCTGGACAACATCTTAGCAATATACAACAATCTCCCCCTTTGGCATTGATGACTACATATGATGTGAAAAATTGAATCAATGCACAAAGAAACAATACCAACAACAATACCAACAATATGACACAATATGTTACGATCTCTCCCTCATAATATCATACAAAATATCTCCTCAAAGATCAATTATTTGTCACATGAATATCTCTCCCCTTTGACATCAATGACAAAGGCACATGTATGCACTAATTCATGGAAGCCAAAAATATGAATAACACATCTCATGAAATACTTACCACACACTACTCCCCCTAAGAAGCAACCACCAAAACATCAATCCAGAATAATTATAGCTTTGTAAGAACACTGGACTGATGCATCTCTAGCTCTAATCAGGAGGGGAAATCACCCCAAGCTTACCTTAGAGATACTCAAAAGTATCCTTTGGCAAGGGATTCATGAATTATCTTCAATCTATTCTTTATTAGATACATACTCCAATTTGACTTCTTTTTCACTGACTCTGTCTCTCAAGAAATGATATTTGATAGAAATATTCTTTGTATTTGAATGCAACATAGAGTTCTTTAAAACATTGATAGCACTTGAATTGTCACAGTATATTTAGCAATATGATCATCAATATTCACTTTGATATCTTTCAACATTTGTTTCATCCATGCCACTTGTGTACAATTTACAACAACATCCTCAACTTCAACATTAGATTGTGATATACAATTTTTTTTCTTACTTTTCTATGAAACTAATCTCTTTCCCAAAAAGAATGGTCCACCACTAGTGCTCTTCTTGTCATCCACATTACCTTCCCAATCAACATTTGTATATGCACTCAATGTGAAATCATTGTCTTTACCATACCATAAGACATAATCAACTGTTCCCTTCAAGTATCTGAATATCATGTTAACAAAAACAACATTAGACTCCTTCAGTTGTTATTGAAATCTAGCAACAATGAAAACAACATTCATAATGTCTATTCTAGTTTGTTTCAAGTATAAAAATCCACTGATCATTGATCTCTATCTAGTTCAATTCAGATTAGCTGTATCATCAATATTTGTCAATTTACAAACAATAATCATAGGAGACGTACCAATAGGTTTTGAATCTTCCATGTCAAATTTCTTCAACAATTCTTTCACATACTTAGATTGAGAAATGAAAATAACCTTATCTTTTTGTGTAATTTGTAGTCCAAGAAAGAATTTAATCTCACATATCATAGACATCTCAAATTCCTTTTGCATCTCATCAAAAAATTCCTTACTTAGCTTTTCATCTCCACCAAAAATTATATCATCCACAAAGACTTCAACAATCAAAATATTATCATCAACAATTTTGAAGTATAAGTTACTATCACCAATACCTTTATTGAAACTGATCTCAATTAAATATTTATCTAACCTCACATACCAGGCTCTAGGATCTTGCTTTAGTCCATATAAAGCTTTCTTCAATTGGAAAACCATGTCATCTTTATCAGTCAAGGAAAAACCATCCGATTGCTCAATGTAGACATCTTCTTCCAACTCTCCATTCAAGAATGCTGACTTAACATCCATTTGATATACTATTTATTTTTTTAAGTAGCATATGCAAGAAACATTCTAACAACTTCTATTCTAGCAACAGGAGAAAAATTCTCCTCAAAATCAATACCTTCCATTTGAGAATATCCCTTACAAACAAGTCTGGCTTTGTTCCGAATCACTTCACCATCCTCATTCAATTTATTTTCGAATACCCATTTTCTATCCTTTCATCAATAATTCATCCAACTTCTCATTTTTCTCAAGTCTACAATAATCTCCCTCTTTTTCATTGATGGCAACACATTAACAATAACAACTTTCTTACACCTAATTGTCTCCCAATAACAAATCTCTTCATTGATGGAAACATATCAAAAATAAAAACTTTCTCACACTTGATTCTCTTCCAGTAACAAATATCTCATTCCTGATTCTCTCCCCTTTGACATTAGTGGAAAAGAAAAGACTCAAAAATACTTTCTCATCCTTCTCAGCTCCTTGTGAAGAACACACACTAACTCACAACTGCACTTAGATCCCCATGAGAGGAAGCCTCCACTATTAGTCTAGACTAAGATTGTACATTAAGTTCACTATAATAATGCATTTGTATAAGAATATAGTACTAAAAAGGAGGGGTAATAATTTGCAATATCTACTAGAGATATTCAAATGTATCCTTAGAAAGTGCCTTGGTAAAGATGTCAGCGACCAGTTCTTTTGTGGACACATACTCAAGTTTCAACTCTTTCTCTAAAAATATCTCTAAAAAGTGATACATGATTGAAATGTGTTTTTTCCTTGAATGCAATACTTTATTATTTTAAATATTTATTGCACTAGTGTTGTCACAAAGGATAGAAATAGGCTCATCAAATAGTATTCCAATATCCTTCAAAGTTTATTTCATCTATAATACTTGTATACAATAGGTTGGAACAATAATATATTTAGCTTCTCTAGTAGATAAAGATACTGAGTCCTATTTCTTGCTTGACCAAGCAACCAACTGGGGTCCAAGAAAAAATGTACCCCCACTTTACTTTTCTTTTCATCCACACAACTAGCCCAATTTGCATCAATATATAAGTAATTAGGGTAAATTCAAATTTATTGGGAACCATAATCCATAGTCTTCTGTGCCTTTCAAGTATCTTAAATTTATTTTCACAACAACAACATTTTTTTTCTCTGGGATCTTGCCAGAATCTAGCTACAAGTCAAATTACATGCATGCTTTTTGGTCTAGTAGCTGTCAAATATAATAATCCTCCAATAATTGATCTGAATCTACTCTCATTAGTATTAGGAGATTCGATATCCTTACTCAATTTACAACCAGTAGCCATAGGAGAACATACCAATATAGAAGTATCCATTCCAAACTTCCTTAATAGGAATTGTAACATATTTTGACTGTGAAATAAAGATACCTTCATTTTTTCTAGTTGACTTGTAACCCAAGAAATAAATTTAGTTCCCTAATCATGGACATTTCAAATTCCTCTTTCATCTCATCAATTTTTTTTTTACACATACCATCATTTCCTCCAAAGATTATATCGTCCACATAAACAACCACAATCAAAATTTCATCTTCTAAAAATTTAAAAAATAGATTGATATCAATAGTACCTTTCTGAAATCCTTGCTTCAATAAATACTTGTCTAGATTTCATACCAAGCCTTGGGAGATTTATTTAATCCATACAATATGTTCTTTAATTTCTGGACCATATATGGAATGTCTAATAATTTTAATCCTTCTGGTGGCTCAGTGTATACTTCTTTCAGTTATCCATTTAGGGAATGCAGATTTAACATCCATTTGATAAACCTTAAAATCTCTATGTGATGAAAAAAATAGAAGCATCCTAATTTCCTCCATTCTTTCCATGGGATCACAAGTCTCCTTGAAATATATTCATTCCACTTGCGAGTATCCTTTACACGTAGGTATTGCTTTTTTTCTTACCATATGTCCATCTTTATCTAATTTGTTCTAGAATACCCACCAAGTTCATATCACATTCTTTCCTTCTAGTATTGGGACAAGTTTCCAAGTCCGATTCTTCTCAGTCTATTCTAATTATTCTTTCATACCTCTCATCCAATGTCGATCCTTGAAGGATTCTTTCACATTCGTAGGTTCAATTTTAGAAATTAAGCATAAGTTCACTTATTCTTCAAAAACCTTACTTATTGTGATAACACCTCTATTCTTATCTCCAACGATATGATTCTCTGAATGATTCTTCTATACATACTTAGGGGTTGCATCTTCTATGTCATTCAACTCTACTATTTCTTAAACCTTATCTTCTTCCTCTTTGTTGGTTTACTTTTCAGATTCATATCCTACTACTTTTGTATTTTTCAAAATGTCTTCATCAACCTTCACATTTATGCTTTCAACTATCCTTCTCAATCTCTTGTTGTAACATCTGTTAGATTTTATTTGAGTGGAGTAGCCAAGGAATATGCCTTCATCAACTCTTTTGTCAAACTTTCCCAAGTTTTATTTATCTCTTTTGATATAACAATACTTACTTAAAAATTGTCTAAAATACTTCACAAAAGGAGTCCTTCCATACCATAGATCATAAGATGTCTTTTCAAAGTTTCTTCTAATTTTCACTCTGTTAAGTGTGTAAACTGCAATATGTATTACTTCTCTCTAGCGGACTTTTGGTAGATTTTCTTTATTCCTCATTTTTATAGAATCTTCTTCAATTATTCTATTCTTTCTCTCAACTAAAACATTATGCTATGATGTTCTTGGATCTGACAAGTGTCCCTTTATCCCATGATTCTCACAAAAAGAATTAAAATCATTAGACGTAAATTCTCCTCCTATATTAGATCTTAAGCATTTGGTTCTTCTAGCTATTTAGATTTCCCTAACTCAGATTTGGAGAGACTACTGAAAGTAACATACATTGCCTTGACATTATCTTCAAAAGCCTTGATCTCATTAGGAGTATTCACACCAGTCTTTGGTTGGAAATATTCTTTCTCAGCATTATTCCAAACCTCGTAACCAAGAGAAATAAAATATCCTTGCATTTTTATCTTTTAAAAAGAATAGTCTAATCCATCAAACATAGGAACAACCAATTTGTGTACCAGCCAAATCTTCTCAAGTGGTTAAGTTTTTCTCCAAGGAACCAAAACTAAGATACCAATTGTTAAATGTACAAGACAACTAAGAGGGAGGGGGGTAAATTAGTTGTCTATAAAACATATAAATATTCTCTTGAATTTGACTATTCTTAGGTCTGAAATTGAGCTCTTTTTGGTAGGTCAAGGGTGCCTGAGGTGCCATTGACTAGCTAGTCAGGGCTAAGTCAAAGACTAGCGACCAATAAAGTGATTTTTTTCTTCTAGATTTAAAAGTGTGAGTAGAATCAATCATGATCAGATATGGAAGGCCACAAATGCTAAAACAAGGTCTAGGTAAGCATGATATTATATAGGGATACAAATTATGATGCAAAAATTTCCTTTCAACAAAGCAAATTTAATATAAAGTGAAATATGTCTTAAGGTGATTATTAACCATATGAACCTACAACACATTTTTAGTTTTCTAAATAGCCTTCGTCTAATGTGTCTATATAAAATGGTTATAAATATGATACTAAAAGAAAATATGATCTCTACAATGACTTGTGTTATTACCAAATACCCAACATTTAAGAAAATTATAAATAGAGTATGAGTGTGCTATTTCATAGATGTATGAACCATTCGAGAGTGCATACGCATTTGATAGATTTCTTTTATTGACATATTAATGTTAGATTTTCTAGAAAACAAAAAACAATACTCTAAGTGTAAAAATGCTAATTATAATTATGCATTTACTCAAACAAAATTTACATACACTATACTAAAAGGAAAAATACTAGAAATATTCTAAAAATGTTGAAACATGTAGAAATAAGGAATAGAGAAGTGCATGAACCACTAGTGAGTGCACTTGTGCTAAAAGGGTTTGTAGGTGTGCTATAGAGTGAATATGACTAAACCAAATTTATCATGTGTACATTTTCTATAGATTGATGTAGATGCACTATTCCATAAATTATGTACACTAAAAGCTAGGAGTTTAGAGTTTTACGTCTTTCGATTATGGATGAACCATGGGTGATTAAACCTATGTTGTCTAATAGAGTGGATGTTCTGTTTGATAGAATACATACGATAAACTAGACAAGATTAAAAGATTATGATAGTATATACAAAAAAACCTTAAAAAATAATAAATTACTAGAAGAATTAGATTGGTACATGGTGATGCTAGGTATTCTAGAATCTGAATAATAAATTACAAGGAAAATAAGTTATTAATAAGAATCCTACTATATATCAAACACAAACATTTGATAAAGAAAATATAATATAAATTATGATTAAGTAATCACTTCTTACTATCTTCCTTCGTAAACCTTTGATGACCTAATTGTTGTGCTCCAAGTGATTACTTGATGGTTGAAGTTGAATGTAGTTACCCAATTCTATAGCATAACCTTGATGCATCTAATCTACTTATTAAAAATAGTTTGCAAAGGGGCCAATTTGTATATTTTGGATAGGTTGGAAGGATGGATGAAATTAGATCTTGTGAGATGGAGGGTTATGGTTTCTCCTAATGTAAAGAACAATGAGAAGATGAAAAATGAAATCATGTGATCGGTGTACATGATTAGGGAAAGGAATGAGGATTAGATGGTGTATATTTGATCAAATTTTGAGGAAAGGTGGAGATTAAGAATAGTCTTTTTGGAATGTTGTACACTTTCAAGCCTCATGTAGGAATGGATTTGATTATTTTAGTCAGAGTGACAAAGGAATATACAAATTATTTTTTAACGAACTATTGTTTTTAATTCAATTAATGATGAGGAAGATTTTAGAGGAATTAAATAAATCGTGGTGTGTTTATATTATTTATGGAATAGTGTTGGGGAAATGTTAAATGCATTTTTTAATTTTTTTTCATTCAAGGATGAAGCTTTGAAAGAAAGATTGAATATATTAAATTAATTCAATGAATAAATTTAATTAGTTTTTTTAATATTGGAAGAAATGATAGATTGGTTAATTAAATAGTTGAAACCTATTTAACTAACACTAGACAAAAGATAAGAATTTAAACAACAATACCAAAATTTAGGAGGCACCTACAAACATATTTAGAGTTAAGTGGCACGATTAGAAGAAAAGTCCTAAGGTTATTTCTCTTATTAATTATAATAAGAATAATGATAGGAATCTAAATAATAAATATACTTATTTTAATAAAGGGCTTGCTAATAGAACAAGAGGCACAAGGTTAGAGACAAAAGGTAAAGCTATAAAGGAAATTATGAAGAAGGATACTATAATTTGTATTAATACACACAATACTAAATGTCAAGCTATAAGGGGTTTGAGAAAGATTAGTTTGATTTTTTCTTTGGCCCTCTATTGTTCTTTTTGGTGTGTGCTATTTTTTCTTTCTTGTAATGATTGGTAGTCTCATCTCTCTTGAGACTCTTCTCTCTTTCTAGTTTGGCCTCTTTTTGTAATGGGTCCAAGCCCTTTTCCATGTCTATGAATATAAGAAAATACTAGATAAATGATTGAATAGATGAAATAAGTAAAAATATTTATCTAATAAATGTAAATAGATCTATTTATTGAATTTTAGGAATCTATAATTTTGAGTAAGCTATTAGAAAAACTATTTTTGTAGCATTATGGTGGTACTAAAAACTAGAGGTCAGGGGAAGAATTCCTACACAACAGTAAATTCTCTAACAAAATATGGATGTAGATTTATAGTTAGGCTCTTATAGACCTTTATATCTAATGTGATATTTTGTAGATGGAAAAGTGAGCCAATTGGAAGTATGCATTCATTAATATAGAGTATATATAAAAATGAGAAATGAATAGAATCAAGTATAAAATGAAAGGATAATGAGATATCTCCAAGAATCAATCCATAAGATACCATTCTCACAACCAAAGGGACAACCCCATAACCCACTTAGGTGGATCATTTGAATAAGTGGATCATGATCCATAGCACTCATTTCGGATCTTAGAACTTATTATGAATGTACTAGATTTGTAAGGAGGAGGAGGAGAATAAAAGAAGTAAAATATCTCTATTTTGCTAGATATACAAGCACTTATAGGTGCACATTTAGTAATTTATTAAGATGCACCAAAATAATTACCTCCAAAAATAGATCATGATCATGAATTCAACTCTTATTAGGACCTACCATTCACCATCCATCACCTTCTATTTGTGAGTACACACAAACATTAGACAAATAGAAGAGCACATGTAGTGCCAACAAGAGAACTTCTCTAGTCTCAATGAGTACAAGAAGAAGACACATATATTAGGATAAAGTAGCATGCTAATTAACACATAATTTCAATTCATAGAGTTGCAACCTAGGGGAATTATTTAGCCACACATTAGAAGGTTGTAAGAAATAAAATTTATAGAGTATTTGATCAAGTGGAAGAATTTGGCATTTGAAGCTCATGTGACATGGGAAGATGAAGTTATCCTTTAGTTGTATCTATATCATGAATAATGCTATTTTTTAGGGGAGAGACATGCTACACCCTTAACCTACAATATAAATGAGTATATTTACAATTGGATTATGATTAATATAACCCTTAACTAAGTTTATGATTATACATGTAGTTATCTTATCCTAGGTGATATCAATGACATAAATATGGTATATATGAGAGGTAAAAGTTAACTAAATATCATCATGTTGTGTATTGTGATCTCATTGAAAACTATTGGAGGTAACCCCTTTAAAGTGTCCTAATTTTGAAAGTTGCCCCCTTCAAGTGGATTATTATTATCTAGTAATATTTTTCCTATTATATCTTATTCTTGTGTAAGTTATTTCATTACACAAATAAATGAAAAATATAAAGTATTGAAAAATAAATTATTGACATTTGGAGAAATATTCTTGAATAAAATTAAAGTGCCTAAATATTTTTTTTGTTTAATTTTCCTTTTGTTTTTGTATTTACATGGTCTTTGTGGTAACAATTAACCTCGACTTTATTATCTAAGCTAATTATTACTTAAATTTTATTGTATTTATTTAATTAATATAAAATAATTAATTAGAATTTCCTTACAAATATAATACTTTGATAATCATATTATTATTTTTCATAATACTTATGTATATAATATATTAATTGTTACTATAGCTTTAGTACTAATTTATTAATAATTATTAATTAATCACACATAATAGTGCATTAGCTACTTGTAGTGTCCCCTATACTCCAATTAGATCTTAAAAAGATGATCTTGAAAAACAGATGTTAGTAGGAGACAAATTATAAAATATGTAAACTTAATTCAAACATCTAGACCTTCATATTTCCTTAGTCCTAACCATTCCCAAGAGTAAGTCTACCAGATTGGGTTTCCTAACCCTTGAGAAGGACCCTCTTGCTTTGAATGATATAAGATCGATTCTAAAGAAGCCCTTGGGTTAGTCCACCATATTTTCTAAAGAACATCCTTTAAGGTTCTTTAGGAAGGCCAATAATTGAACCATTCCTCTTCTTGGAAGAGATATCCTCTATCCAAGGCCTTTACATATGCATATGTTATCCATTAGTATATATTGGCTATTGAGGATTATATCATCCCTCGTAGATTATATCAATCTCAAATTGACAATGTCATTGTATCAATCTCGAATTGTCTTTCTTTTTGGAGATTACATCAATCTCAAATTGAAAATGAGATTATACCAATCTCAAATTTCCATTACATCAATCTCAAATTGTCAATGTGATTATATCAATCTCGAATTCCCTGATCGCATGCTTGGCTTTCAAAATGAATATAATATTCATAAATTTCGAAGTTATAAATAACAATAGAGGAAGAATCTCATAATGAATGAATATAAAATTTGTGAAAGTTATAAATATTAATAGTGATATCTATATTGCAGATACCATAATTAATAAACATAAAATTCTTATTTCTTTCTAAATTTTATCAGCATAAAAAATAACATACATACTGCAGATCTCCTTCATGTGATGATAGTATTAATCATACCTTCTGCTCTATTGATTCCTCTTTAATATTTCCTTATTTTATTTCTGCTATCTGCAATTATCAAGTATTTAGATATATATTTTCTTATATATATTTATGTTGCTGCTCTGTAATTATTTGTATATATATTTTTTCTGTACGTTATAGCAGACTGGATGCAAATATAAATAACAGTTTGATTTTTAATATTCTAACAAATATAATTTGGTGCTCCTGCTGATGTGTTGCTGACTGCACCCTGAACTACTGTGTTTTGTCTACTGGTCTTAATTCTCTTCTATTTTCGAT
This sequence comes from Thuja plicata, assembly GCA_018584345.1. NCBI lineage: Eukaryota > Viridiplantae > Streptophyta > Pinopsida > Cupressales > Cupressaceae > Thuja > Thuja plicata. The sequence goes on along the minus strand of MU223689.1, from coordinate 139,320 downwards.
GCCCATTCTTGATGCTTATTCCCCACAATACATGGAATATGTTCCGTCTTTTTCCATTCCCTCTTGGACGTTCCCTCCCTATGCTTTTATACTTGCTGTCTTATCCATCCTCTGGGTGGGAAGGAGAGTAACGACTCTCCTTAAGGGTTGCGACTTAGTAGTCCTAATTCTTAAGTTAGTCGTTATATATATATAAAACACATCTACACAAATATATATATATATATATATAAAAGATTTTATATGATATTAATAATATTTAGTGATATTAATATTTAGTTAATGATTTTAAGTATTATTGATATTGAATGTTAATATATATTAATAAAAATATTGATATGATATTTTTATTGATAATAATAAACATTATAGCATATTTCAGTTTGATTATCATTTAATATGTTATATTAATATATATTGATATATATTATATTATATTATTTTATAATAATAAAAATATATATTATATAATATTATATATTATCATTTATTGTATTATTAATTATTAATTATTTATTAATTTACATTTTTATATTTTGATTATTACTTATTGGTAAATCTTTTATGGAAAGGTTTTAATCGATTTTCTTTATTTGTCACTTTTGCAATTTTGTCTCTCTGACTTCACAAAATGGATGTGAAAATAATGAGGATATTGAACGAGGGACATGACAGTCATCCCCTCCCAAAATTGCTTGTCCTCAAGCAATGAATAATTTCTATCGAAGTCTCTCAATATAAATAGCTTCTAATGTACAACGAATATTTAACGTTCCGTTGATTCTGCATGATCTATGCTCATGTGCCTCTCTCTTTTGCTAGCAATCTCATTTGTCTCTTCATCAGTAGCTTCTTCTAGTCGGTGCATTTTTCCTCTCTTGCATTTATGATCATGACTCCAAGGTGCCTTACACCTAAAGCACAATTCTTTCTCGATCAATTCCACTCTCTTTTGACATTTATGATCCTTGCTCTATGGTTCCTTGCATAAATAACATGGTCTTCCTTGGTTTTCCATGGGCCCTTCAATCCGATGGAAATTTCTAGATGTAAATCTCTTAGGTATTTCCTTACGTGCACTAGATTCTATCTTCCTTGCCTTTTTGATATCCTCTTCCAAGGTTTGTGGTTCGAAGGGATTTACCAAGGTTTTCACGAGATCTTTGAGCCCCTCGATAAACATGTAAACAAGTCTTTTTTGGGATATATTCGGAACCATAACAAACAAATTTTGGAATTGGTTAGAAATTTCCTCAATAGTTCCTATTTTTTTTAAGATGGGTTAACTCTTGAAAGTATCATTCAGGGTATTTTTGATCAAATCTACTAATGAGTTTTTGGGTGAACTCATTATAGGAATGAATGTTTTTATGTCTGAGAGCAATGAGACCGTGGTGCCACCAATTATGGGCTGCCCCGGTTAAATGGATTACAAAAAACTTAATGGCATTTTCTTCAGTCATGGGGCTGAGGGATAAATATGTATCTAGTTGTTGGACACAAGAATGAGCAGCGTCCTTCCCTGACCCATCAGAACACGGTAGGGACATCTTAGCTATTTTTTCTTTAAGGTCTTTGTCTCCATGATTTTTTTTTCTACCATGGTTGGCCAAGGTTTTGGTCTCATAGTATTCTTTAAAGGGAATGAGCCTTTGGAGTTCTGATTCTAATCTTGCATATACTTGGGAAATTTATTCTAGGGTATTTTTGGATGATTCCTCTTCTTCTATAATGAGTTCTTCCCTCAGGCGGTATAGTGGGCTTAATGATAGCACTTTGAGTTGAGTGTTAATTTTCAGAGTGATTGGAGTGGACGTCTCTTCCAGAATTGGGAATGGGTCTACCATTATGGTTATTATTATTGCTCATGTTTTGGATGGCTTGAAGAATTAATTTATTTGTCCTTTCAAATCTCTGATTGGTTTGTTCTAGGAAGTTTCTTAGCTCTTGGGCCGATTATTTTTCCATGGACACTATGCCTTTCTTACGTTGATAAGTTTGCATGAACTAAACTCACAGGTTGGCAAGATTATACTCTGATACCACTATAGTGTCCCCTCTACTCCAATTAGATCTTAAATGGATGATCTTGTAAAAGAGATTAGCAGGAGATAAATTATAAAATATATAAACTTAATTCAAATGTCTAGACCTTCATATTTCCTTAGTCCTAACCATTCCCAAGAGTAAGTCTAGTAGATCGGGTTTCCTAACCCTTGAGAAGGACCCTCTTGCTTTGAATGATATAAGATCGATTCTAAAGAAGCCCTTGGGTTAGTCTACCATCTTTTCTAAAGCACATCCTTTAAGGTTCTTTAGGAAGGCCAATAATTGAACCATTCCTCTTCTTGGAAGAGATATCCTCTATCCAAGGCCTTTAAATATGCACATGTTATCCATTAGTATATACTGGCTATTGAGGATTATATCAACCCTCGTGGATTATATCAATCTCAAATTGACAATGTCATTAGATCAATCTTGAATTGTCTTTCCTTTTGGAGATTACATCAATCTCAAATTGACAACTAGATTATGCCAATCTCGAGTTGCCATTACATTAATCTCAAATTGACAATGAGATTATATCAATCTCGAATTACCTAATCGTATGCTTGGATTTCAAAATGAATATAATATTCATATTTCCAAGTTATAAATAATAATAGAGGAAGAATCTCATAATGAATGAATATAAAATTTATGAAAGTTATATTTGATATCTATATTGCAGATACCCTAATTGATAAACATAAAATTCTTATTTCTTTCTAAATGTTATCAGCATAAAAAACAATATACATACTGCAAATCTCCGTCATGTGATGATAGTATTAATCATACCTTCTGCTCTATTGATTCCTCTTTAATATTTCCTTATTTTATTTCTGCTATCTATAATTATCAATTATTTATATATATATTTATGCTGCTGCTCTATAATTATATATATATATATTTGTCTGTACGTTTATAGCAGACTGAATGCAAATATAAATAGCAGTTTGATTATTAATATTCTAACAAATATAATTTGGTGCTCTTGCTGATGTGTTGCTGACTGTACCCTCCATTACCATGTTCTATCTGCTGGTCTTAATTCTCTTCTATTTTTGATGTCCACTCTTGATACTTATTCCCCACAATACATGGAATATGTTCCTTCTTTTTCCATTCCCTCTTGGACGTTCCCTCCCTATGTTTTTATACTCTCCTTAAGGGTTGCGACTTAGTAGTCGTTAAGTTAGTCGATATATATATATATATATAAAAGGTTTATAGCATATGAATATTTTATTAGTGATATTTAACAATATTAATATTTAGTTAATGATTTTTAAGTATTATTGATATTGAACATAAGAGATTGGTGATGGGTGTCTAGCCTAGCCTCTATCATTTCAAATAAATGTGGATTGAAGGAGATATGCCACATGATTTCATGAACATGGTAGGAATGGTTGGTTCTTTCCCCTTGAACAAATGATTTGTTGAGAGATTAGTGGATCTCAGTTAACATTAATTTTCATGAGTATTACAAATTTTTTGCATTTTCATCTGTCACTTTGCCTTGTAGATCTTCGGTTTTATTTTTATGTTGTTGTAGATCAATGCCTATCATGCTGACATGAATGGCTGACAGGGAGAAGAAACAATAGAAAATTAGAAGATGGAGTCAGAGATTCAGAAAGGGAAATAACAGATGTATTCGAAGAAGTACAGTCTATGCATAATGATGAACGTACAAGAAGTTATTGAAAACTTTGAGTGACAACCAGGACGATCAGGTATGGTTTAGATCAAAATTATATTGAATTTACTCAAACTGTTGAAATATTCATACGAATTCCAACTCAGCAAACTGCATTTTCAGGTCATTTCATCCATGGATGAGACATCTTCTAAGGAAGGTGGCGAGCGATGATAACACTATTTTGAAGGCAAAACCATATATATCTCCAATTTTATGTCTTTATTGTAATTGATAAGCTCGGAATATTTATAATCAGTCAATTAAGTGGATGGGATGCCTAATAGTTGACGTAATAGTTAATAAGGTTTAATTGATCTGACATTCTGAATAATGATTTTGGAATATTCTTAGGAAAATGTTTGGATTTATTTGGGAAAGAAGATCGCTGTGGATGTTTTAAATATATTTATTTAAAATGTGTGAGAGATATTAATTTAGAGTTATTTTATTTATGTTACAATTATATTATTTCTTAAATATATAAAGACAAATTTTATGTACCATCTATTTCAAATCTATAATGTTTATTTTTAAATATTAATATTGTTAAAAATTTAAGATAAAAGATAAGAGGTTTTGTTAACATACTTATGTTCTGATTGACGGGCCCAGACCCTTAACAAACAATCAAAGATGTAAAATAAGGGGACGATCTCACAAGTAGTGAGACCACCAAAAACTAGAAAAGGGAAGACCCTTATTGAAAAAAATCTTTTGACCGGAGCAACCAACGAGCAACCGACTGCTGAGAAGCACGGTCTCAACCCCACAAAATATCACATGTAAAGAACAAATGGGTTTAGGAAATAATCTCAAACCTTTGACCAAAAAAAAACCCCAACATTGGAAAAAGTACAACCCGGGATTCTAAAGACTAAAAATGGTTTTTGAAAAGATTCCCACAACATATTACTGATAGGACCACCTTGAGAAAAGACAATCTGAGTCAAGGAAAGAGGCCAAAAAGAACTCAAAAGAGCCATCACGTTTTGGAAGGCACCCCAAAACCTTTTATGAAAAAAACCACTATGTACCATTGAGTTCATAGCCATGAAGAGGGGCATCAAAGTTCCAACTAAATTATGGTAAGGATTACCAACAACTAACCCATCAAGGACTACCTAAATAATCCAATTCACCTAAGACTGAAGAATGCTAAATAACAAGGCTCCCATTACCTTCTTGGGTTTAAAGAAGAAACCCAAAAATACACCCCAACAACTAGCCAGATCTTCCCACTAGAAAGACCCCTCCTTAACAAAAATCCTCTCCACCTCGAAAGAAGGGATCCCGCCTCAATAGAAATAGCCGAGGAAGAGAAAAAAAGGTGGAAAACACACCCTCAAAATAGACCCACCACAACATAGACAAAGAAAGTGTTAGAGTAATAAAGTGATTCCACTTATTAATTAAATCATCTTGATTTAATTATTAAGTCACTTATTATATCTCTTTTACTTAAGCTAAACTTTAGACATATAATAATTAATTCTTTTATTAATTATTATTATGCAACCTAGATATTTCCCCTTTAGGGTTTCCCTTTTAGGGTTTCAGTATCCTTTTATAAGGATTCCCTCTTTGTAAATTATAAATTAATTGAGGATGCTATTGCATTGAGAGTTTTTCTCCATTGTTTGCACAATATGTTTCCTCTTCCATTAATCTGTTATTTTTGGCCTCCATAGCTTTTTGCTTCTCTCTTTCTATGACAAGTTTGCATGCAGACAATTCTTGGGAGCTATGGGTTAATAGTTTTCATCAACTCAAACATGGTATCAAAGCTTCAAATCTTCATGCACCTGTTCTCTTCATGAAAGATTTGGCCTTGCTCTTTAGATCTTTGTTTTCAGAAGGTTTTCTGTTTCAAATTTTTGGTGTTTTAGTGGTACCTATCTTTGGGGCCAAACAGACCTCACCATCACGCTCAGAAGGCCCAAAAACCTATATTTTCATATAAGGTTTGTCAGTTTTGGCCTCCATGACATCTGGAGAAAAAATTTGTCCTTTTGACCGTACAAGTACGAATACATATTTTTTGAGAAAAAAAAGTTATAAAAAAAATCGTATTTTGAGTTTTTATAAAGTTTTTTTTTCAAAAAAAGCTTTTGTAAAGTTTTTTTTTAAATTTTTTTTGAAAAGGTGCATACCTTTGGGAAAGGATGCTTGCATGTGGAGGTACGCCTGCATGTGTAGGCAATGCTGTCAGTGGTCATAGGTCAGAGAGTGTGGTTAAATTTGACAGCCATGAAACCATCATACAACTTGCTTGTTTTTCATAATGAGCAACCTGTGGTTTTTTCGCTCTATCTGGAGCAAACAGAGGCTGATTTTCGACTTCCTTATATTGCCGAAAAGCTCTTTCTTAGATGGATTCTTTTTTGGAGGTTAGATTTTTTGATTTTTCCATATTTCAGGTTTTTTTCCAGTCAAAGTTAGGGTTCCATTTTGCAATCCAATCACTATATCCTACTCCTCCGGACTCCATTTTTCAAATTCCACATGGCGTCGGAAAGATGATTCCATTCTCCTTTCTTCTTCTATGGGTCTCACACCCAAAATTTTCTCCATATATCTGTTATTCAATTTTTTTCTTTATGGCATTATGGTGGATATCTTGGATGTTTCAGGTCCTGGGATCATTTCCTTTCTGGTTATTGTATATAACTTTTTCTGTAGCATCTTTTTGTTTGCAAACACACTGAGATAAAGTGCCATCTTAAATGCTTGGGATCTTGCACATTTTGTGATTGATCAAGTACTCACTGTACTATATTATAAAGTGCCATGGGGGGGGTGTGATGTTTTCCTTGTTTGCCATCTTCCTTTTTTAGGTGAGTGTTCCTTCCATGACATTTACCTCATTATGTGTGTCAAGTGAGTGTTTCTTCCATGACACCATCCTTTATATGTGTTTGTACGTTCTTCATCATGCAATGTTTCTTGGCATTCTGATTCAGTGTGCCTGTCATGCCTCTCCCTGCTCAACATTATGGGGCGTATCTCCTTTTGGTTCTAATGCTTCCTTGGTTTGATAGATTTATTTTATGTATTCAATATTTGTTCCTATGTACTAGGCGGATGCAGTGGATGGGTACCTATGCATTTTGGTGAGATGGATCATTTACCATATGGACACTCTTTCATTCCTATTTTGGAGGCAACCTTTCACCTTTGATTGATCAACTCTTTAGGATTTGTTTATAGTCTTCACTACCTAATCATCTTCTATTACAGTGGAGGTTCCAACAATTATTTCTTGACAGTGTTTGCAGCTTAATGCTTCAGAGGTGTTCTACATGTTCTTTCTTTGTTCCTATTTTCTGGGACATTCTCTAGTTTGAAGGCTTCTTCATTCCTTCACTAGGCTTTATCTCTTTTCGAAGAGGGGTTTTTCCTACTGGGTTTTCTCCTTTTCTCCTCTTTATAGAGATTTTTGTACTTGGGTACCTGATCAAGCCTTTTTGCCGGGACCAATTCCCTTCTTTTAGTAGTTGTTTCTAGTTTTTTAGCTTCTCCCTAAGTTTATCTTAAGGGGGGGTGTTAGAGTAAGAAAGTGATTCCACTTATTAATTAAATCATCTTGATTTAATTATTAAGTCACTTATTATCTTTCTTTTACTTAAGCTAAACTTTAGGCATATAATAATTAATTATTTTATTAATTATTATTATGCAACCTAGATATTTCCCCTTTAGGGTTTCGGTATCCTTTTATAAGGATTCCCTCTTTGTAAATTATTAATTAATTGAGAATGCTATTTCATTGAGATTTTTTCTCCATTGTTTGCACAATATGTTTCCTCTTCCATCGATCTGTTATTTTTGGCCTCCATAGCTTTTTGCTTCTCTCTTTCTGTGACAGGTTTGCATGTAGGTGATTCTTGGGAGCTGTGGGTTAATAATTTTCATCAACTCTAACAGAAAGAAGGCCTAGGAAGATCTTCAAACCATGGAGAAATACCAATGGATGCATAAAAAAATTAGGGACATGACACAGGAAGGACCACCAAAGTCTAGAGATCTCCATAGCATGTCTCGTGACCAAAAGACCTTTCTCAGCCCACACCAAGAGATGGCTAAAAATAGAAGAGCCCAGAACAGGGCTATACAATGAAGTAGGGAGAGACCGCATCCCACAAATCTATAGAAAATATAGGGTTAGTGGAGAACAAGGCCCACAAAGAAAGGCCCACATGAACATCCTGCTGCAATAGGGAGCACTATTCATCACAGTCTTCTCCCACACTACCTCCATATTGAGGGAGAAGCAACCAACAAACATCCTTGCCACAACCATTCCCTTTGGCCACATGGTCATGATCCAATGCCTAACCTGAGTCAATAAAGCCTCAACAACAGGAGAGTGGATATTAACCATAAAGCCCAAACTAGGGCATCCCATGAACAATAGACCATACCCACCACTGCCTATGTCATGGGATGCCAAGCGCATGTGCCAAGACAAACCAATATCCCACCAACACTATAAACATAAAATCCCTCTAGACAAACCTCTTTCCCCATGCAGAGAATAAGGTCCGAGAAAAATTGAGACTACTGTGACTAAGGATACAACCCACTACATCAGGGCACAAATAAACATAGACTTGGGAAAAAAAAACCATACAATGTAAGATGAACAAAATCCCTCTTCGACCGACCAAAACAAGGTCTCGAACACATGCTGTATTCAAACAAGAGATATCCATAGGCATGAGCAACTCCAGGCCCATCATGGACCATAGAAAGAGAACGAATCCCTCCACCAAAGGAAAAGGTAGATGCCGACTGCATCCTACACAGATCTAGGGCCAAAAGTCCTGCTTCCTCATCCTCATTACCATATGCTTCTCCTTCATCCTCTATGTTCCCTCCATCCCCTGAAACTCTAGCACTATTCAATGCCTTCTCCATTATTAACATACTCATGTTATTTTTTTACCTCACGTTTTATTATTTTTGTCGAATACCTCTCCATATTAATAGAAAGTTCACTTACATTTTCAAGTTGCAATCATCATATCAGAACATATTTTTTCTTATATATTTGATTTGTAAGATATATGATATGTTAGCACTTGTAATTGTAGGAGGTGTGAGTAATGTGCCCATAAGAAATTGAAGGTAATATTTAAATATATTATTTTTTAAGTTTTTAACATAATAAAATATCAATTTCATTGTTAGTGTTTTTAACATTACCTAGTTAATGATGTAGTAATATATGTATAAGTTTTAAGTACAAATTTCAATGTTGATTTACACAAATATTCACTATAGAATGAATTCACACACATTTGTATGTTATATTTTATGTTGCACAACAAGTTTTTAATAGAAAAAGATGTCTCAACTTCTTATGCTTGTTATATATAAGAACATATCCATATTTATGATCTACTAAAAATGAAAATCTACTTAATTTATATACAAATTTTGGCTAGTAACCTCATATCCTTTAAAATCATTGTGCATGCACTAACATTCTTACCATTTACATTATACTTCAAATAATAATTATTTAATTGTTTTTAATCAATCAATATGTAGTTTATTTATTCAAATAAATAAAATGAATCATTTATTTTACAAATAAATAAATTAAAATGTCAAAATCTACTTCATATTCTCACACTATCCAAAATTAAATAATCAAAATTCTCAAATTTTACCTTATTTAATTAACTAATCAATGAAAATTAGTTGAATCATTCAGACAAAAAAAACACTCTTTTTTATGCAATCAATTCACCCACTCACAAGAAAAAGGTTAACATTATGATACTAAAGGAACTTATGATCTCTACAATGATGTGTGTTATTAGCAGACACCCAAAACTTAAGAAAATGATACATAAAGTATGAGTGTTCTCTTTCATAGCTGTATGTACCATTGGAGAGTGAATACATATTTGATAGAGTTCTTGCATTGACATATTAATCCCTGATTTTGTAGAGTAAAAAAATACTAGAATTAGAGTGTGAAAATGCTAAAAAAATTGTGTAAGATAAAACAAAATTTGCAAATACTATAATAAAAGAAAAATACTAAAATTATTCTAAAAATGATAAAAAATGTATAAATAAGGAACATCAAAGTGCATGAACCACTAGTAAGTGCGCTTGTGCTACTAGGGTTTGTAGGTGTCCTATAGAGTGATAAGACTATACAAAATAAAATAACCCTACTTTATCATCTGTTACATATGTGCATGTGCTATAGATTGATGTAGATGTACTATTCTAAACAAATTCTACACTAAAAGCTAAGGGAGATAATTTTTTTAGATAAAATATACAAAAAGACCTTCAAAAAATACTAAATGACTACAAGAATTAGATTGGCACATGGCGACATTAGAAATTCTATAGTGTGAATGCTAAATTATAGGGAAAATAAGATATACAAAAATATCAAATAAGAATCCTAATATATGTAAAGCACACACCTTTGATAAAGATAAAAGAATGTGAATTATGATAAAATTAATCACTTATTACCACACAAACCTTTGATGACCTAATTGTTTTTTATTAAAGGAAAATTGGTTTTACAAGGACTAGAAACCCAATTTTCAAAGAAACAAAGAACAAACACTCTCAAAAAATAAACCAATATCTAACTAGATGCTAAAAAGATGCCAAAAGGTCACCAAAAAATAGGGGAGCAACACCCTAGAGAAATGTACAATCTTTTCACAATACTTTCATTATTTTGAATGATATCAACATTAATATCTTTAACTTTCATAAAAATGATATCAATAGGGGTCATACCCTTATCCTTGTTGTGCAATCTTGTTGCAGGTCTTGACATGGTGATTTTCCCAGTTCCCTCCATATCAACATCTAGGTCCTCAACATACACTCTGTCTCTCTTCCTCATCCCCATTTCCATTATATTAACCTTTTTGGTGGATTTGATACTTGAAGAAGGTGAAGAATAATTTCCTTTCGTCATAGCCTGAAGGGCCTCAAGTTGCTCATTGAGCTTTTTCAACCCTTCACTAGTGTTATCCATGGTCGTATTACTGATATAAAAAATAACTCTCATTTTTTCCTAAATCATTTCTTAAAGCATCCTCAAGCTTATCGATTCTCTGTTCATGGACATATTTAAGATCCTTGAATAACCTAATTGTTACAACCTTTTTTCATCTAATATACTTATTTAAAATAGTTTAAAAATGGGTCATTTTTTATATTTTGAATAAGTTGGATGGATGGATGAAAGTAGATCTTGTGAGGTGGAGGGTTAGAGTTGATCTTCATGTAAAGATTGATGAGAAGTGAAAAATTACATAATGTGATTGGTGTACATGTGTACCATCCTAAAAAGTTGGCACCCATTATCAGATGTCTTTTAGGACCTACTAGACCCCATCTTAGTGATTCCTAGATCTGAAGGTATTTATGCTTGATTTCTCGCATCTTTCATGTTCTTTCCCTGAGACTTTTCACACTGCCCGAGTCCTAGATTCACTTCAGAATTAACCCCTCTAGGACTAGGCCAACCTAATTAGGATTTTTCCTGGACAAGGCCGACCCAAGTTGACCTTGTCCTTGGGGTTTGGTTTTAAGTGGGCTCCAGGACCAATGTGAGGGTGTTTTATTTTCTGATCCCAGTGTGGTTGATCTAACATTTCTGAATCCCAAAATGAGTATATATAAAAGGGGTCCTTCTCCTCTCATTTTTGAAATCCATTACTATCCACAACATTCTTGAGAAAAATATCTTTCAAGTGCAAGAAATCAAGCATTCAAGTTGAGCAATTGAGGTGGTGGATTCAAGATTTGAAGGAAAGCATCCCATTGAGGATCTCCAAGTCTCCAAGCCTTCTTCCATTTATGAAAAAAAAATCTTCTCTCCCATGGTGGCCTAGTGGAGGAATTCTCAAGCAAGCAAGAAGATCCATTCCTTTTCTCCATCCATGATTTCAAACATAAATTCATTGAAGATATAGGATTGGCAAGTGTAGATCCATTGCATTTGTGAAGGCATCTTTGATTCTACATCTTCCAAGCATACAAGAATCCTTGTGTCCAGTTGACTGATTTCTACATCCATCCATGAGGTTTTTTTGTGCAAGGTAAATCCAACATTTATCTTGTTTATGCAATTTCCTTATTTCAAGGAAATCCCCTTTCCACAACCTTTTTCCCTTCTCCTTGGGTGCAAGAATATGGTTTTAGGTTACAGATCTAGAATTTCAGAGTTGTAGAATCTGTGACTGATTTGCTACAGATTTCACCAGTCTTTGAGTCTATAGGAAAATGCCAAATTCATGGGATTATGTTGACTTAAGTTGAAATTTTCCTTTGGATCTACAAATTTTAAATTCAGGAATTACATGTCTCAGATTTCCAGACCTAGAATAGTTTTTGGTTCTGACAGATTTGCGACAATCATTTCCAAATTTTAAGTTTGTTTCTCCTCTCCTAGCTTTCAAGGTGCTCTCATTATTCTTCCTTTTATCTTGCATTTCCTTTTATACATCAAACATGTTATCATATTCAGTTTGTAATAATTTAATTTATCATAGTTTGGGTTCCTTTCATATTCTTTCATATCAATTTACATATCATATACATTTTAACAATGAAGGAATTCATCTCCATACTCCATCATCAAATCTAAACTTAGCATTAGAATCCAATCATCATTTTGGGCTTTGATAATATGATCTGGGTTTGAGGGTGAATAATTTGGAGGTATTCCTAATGTAACATAGGATATCTGTAGATCCCCCAACATTTAGATTTGGTGAGCCATCTTCCTATCCTATCCTTGTGGGTTCAAAATTTATTATGTTACATTTTGGTGATCTTGAATTAGTGCATTTCCGTTCAGATTTTGGTGTTAGATTATCCTTATTGGAATTTAGATATACTTTGTATGAATTTACATCATATTTCATTTAGAGCTACTTTGTATGCATTCCATATTTTTTATATTGTATGCACTCATATCTAGTTTAAATTTTATAGTTAATGTGCTTGTTCCTTTTGCATATTTCTTTCAAATTACATTGCACTCTTCTTTAATTTCATTCCCTTGTGCATGAGCTTCATCAATTTCAGTCCAACCTATATCATTCTGGTTAGAAGAAGCCGTAGAATTATGGGTTCCTTTGATCCCAACACGTCCTTCTTTCCTAGGAATCTTAATGAGACCAACATGAATCTTAATTACATCAATCCTATCATGGGAAATAACTCTTCTCATTCTTATTACAATGAAGATGAAGCCTTAAGAGTTCCTCCTATCCAAGTGCAAAAAATTTCTAAAGAATTTAAAAAGTTTGAACAATGGTTAAGTCAAGACAACTGTAATCCCAAGGCTCTTATTCTTGTAGAAGGCTTAAGAAATTTATTCATAATAATGACCATGGTGTTGACATCTTGTGTAGAATTTCACATCTCATTGATAAAAATATCAAACCTGTTAAGGATTGTGCTCAAGAGTTATGTTTTATACCACCTGTGTATGAGGAAATATTAAAACTATTGGGATCAAGCTCAAACATAAAAATATTAGTGGGTTAGCACATACGAAGATCTAAATCATGAAATAAACAAAGAAAGAAACAAACAAATCCAAATAACATCAGATTGAGCTACAATAAGTTGCACGCTATTAAAGACTTATTATATTTTCTCATAAGATGGTTTGTTGGTGTGATCTCCCAACACAAAATACAAATCCAACTTGATATGGATGATTATTTAAGATGCAAGCTATTTGAAATGATATGAATAACTCAAAGACAAAGTATGAAGAACTTTGCCCCAAGCTTTCACAAAAAAGATGTAAATGTAAATACTAAGCTAATATGGTATGCAAGATCAAGAAAGATTAAGATTCATTTCCATTTATTCCTAACCTGTAATATCTAAGTGCTTAATATTGAAATGAACTAAGAACATGAAAATACAATGCAAATCCTAGAGCTATGTTAGCATGATAACAATGCATAAAGAGAATGGATGATTTGCTCTTAGCAAGGCTCCTATTTATAGATTTTTGGAGGGAAGGGAAGGGCTTAGGTGAGGTGGAGCACACGTGACATCCACATATATTCCATATGGAGGACACAAGGGCAAAAGGACATGTCATGACAAAAGCCAATCCAAGCCTTTAGGTTTTGAGAGGCTCAAGGTTGCTCACACATGTGTGAGCAACCTTGGAGAAAGGAGTGGGGGGACCAAGGTGTAAGAGAATTTAAGGAAGTTGGGTGGCTTCCTTGGGATGAGTTGCTCACACATGTGTGAGAAATTCATTAGCACTAAAAAGGTTAGGAATTACCTTTTTAGCCTAATTAAGTGGGATTAGTGGGTGTTTTAATGGGAAAGTAGGTTTAGAGAGTGAGGTGATGGGTGTAGAGTAGGAGTAGAGTAGGCTTAGGGTAGGATTCTAGATTGGATTAGGATTACTTTTAAATTATATTTAAATTAATCATATCTGAGAGGAATATTAGGATGTGGAGGGAAATAAATAAATTAGAATTTATTTAAAAGGGGGATTTTATGGAGAATCATATATTAAATGTAAATTTAATATATTAGAGAAGGGTAAATAAATTAACTTTAGATACCATGGGATAGTGAATTAATTTAATTAAATTAATAGATGAATAAAAAATAGTTAATTAACTAGAATTAACTATAATGCTAAGGGAATATTAATTAAATTAATATGAGTGTGTACGGACAATTTTAGATGTCTACATTTTGTCCTTCTTTAATGCGACATTGAGAATGACGTCGTGTCAAAGAAAAGAAAACAAGATGCCCCAGAAAGAATAGGAGAACCTAGGGAGATGATGGTGAAGGAGGGTTCCCCCTTAAGAAAATAATATTTTTTTTGTTTGCAAATGTTTTCTTAAAAAGGTGTAAAGAGAGGAGAAAGACTAATTGCATGACATATCAGGAAGAAATGAGGTTGAAAATGGGGACCGGAACAAAAAAATAGGGACCAGGGAAAAAAATAGGTCCCAAGGGGCCTATAAATAGGCCACCGGGACACAAGGAGAAGTCATTTTCACTCACGAAGAGAAAAAAAGAGAGCGGAGAGAGAGAAATGAATGACCCATGAGACCGTGCCTAGCTTGGAGAGTGCATCCAGATGTACCACTGACCCACAGATGTAGGACCACTGATGAGTCTGACATGCCCCACCTCTAAAGTTATTAATTTTTTCATTTAGCATTTATTTCTCCAAAAGGGGGAGAAAATAGGGTCGGGGCACAGACGATGATCGACTGATCATCGTCTGCGCAGATGACCTATCGTGGATCGAGGTCTATGAAGGAAAAAGGGGGAGACAAGATAATGATTTAGAACCATCATCTGTGCAGGTGACAGAGAGGACATTCTTAATCATCATCTCCACAGATCGGTGTATACGCCGATCAGCATCTGCGCCGATTGATCCTGAAAAGTCTTGGCCTGACATAATGACACTATCTGATTGGTTGACATTAGAGGAGTGGGACAGGTTGCCTTGTGCGGCCTAGAGCACTTACATGTTTGGCCACAATTGAGAGCACATAATGCAATGATGACAACACTGATCAAGAGGTGGCACAACCCGACCTCAAGCTTTCATGACTTCTCGACAGGGGAGGATACCATCACCTTACACGATGTCTGGTGGATTTATCATGTACTGATTTGGGGGTTGATACCAAAGTATGTACATGAGGGGTCAGAGCCCTATCTAGAGACATCATTTGGGTGGCCATACGATTTAGACATTAAAATAGTGGATGTCTTGGAGAGCAGTGATGGAAGCACGACCATGGCAACACTAGGTAGCTCTATACATGGAAGGTTCAGATATGCAGGGGTTACATCGGTGTATGTACGGTGGTGGGCCATTCATAGGCTAACCAGATTGACTATCCTAGGGATTGTGCAGGCTAATGAGTAGTCGACATGAGGAGGGATGGTGCAGTATAGGATGGTGATGATGATGGAGGGGATGGAGTGGGTGGGGGGNGGTGGGGATGGAGGGGGTGGGGACCAGAGAGTAGCAACATGGAGGCGACATCTGCTAGTGTAGATACTAGCAGGTAGAGTGCCGCCAATGATCCCACCAGAATAGGTACAAGGATAGGGGCCATAGGGGCCACCTCCATAGGCACAGGGATAGGGACATGCATCACATGTACCTATATAGGGACATGTACCATAGGGGACACCTGCCGGATACGTAGCCCAGGTGGTGTAGGAGCACCTATTTACAAGGAAAATCTCCAGGAGGTTCCAAAGAAGGCTAAGATAATAAAATGATCCATTTTATTTCACTTGATTTCATAAGGTCATTTGTGATGTATTGAGTCCATTGATGTTAGGCTAAATGAGCCATTTTGTCAAAATTGTCATTATTGTCCATTTAGGGCATAGAATGGTCAAATAGGTCAAATGATGTAAAACCATCTGTGGAAGGGTGGAAATGATGTAAAAGGTCATTAATAGGTTTTTTGACATGTTTCTAAGGTTATTACAAAGTTTTAAGATCGTTGGGTTAAAGTTGCAAAAGTTGTCAACTTGACAATAAAAGTTGTCAAGCAAAAATGTTGTCAAAATGCAAAAGAAGGTGAAAAGTGGTTTCCATCAGTTATGAGGGTAGTTAGAGAGGATTGTAATTTCAAGAGGATTTATATATAATTGTATGATCGAACCAAATCATGCTGATAAGAAGGAGAACATTTTGGTACAAGTTGTGCATTCAAAATCTTGTTATTTGCACAGATTTAATTATTTTTCTCTTTGTCTCCAGGCCTTGTATGGATTTTTATGGCCTAGAAATAGTGTAAAATCACCACAGATAGATATTAGAGTGATTTATCCTTCTTTTAGTTTTTATTTGGATTAATTTCATGAATAAATAAGAAAGTTATGTGGATTTTGGTCAAAATAGTCATGAAACCCTCTGTAACTGGGTTGACAACGAGGGTTTTAAGTTTTCTTGTGATTGCACCGATGGAAATATTATTTGGTTACATATTTGGAAAATATATTCCTTTATATTTCATTTCCAATTAGTTTTACATTTAATAATCATATATGGAGTGAGAAAACAGATGTCTAATCATGCCAAACAGTTAATTTTCTGGGTTGTTTAGGACAGTAAAATGTATCTCAGTACGGGGGGCAGAACTATAAATTTACCATTGGATCTTCCCAAGTTTTAGATATGATTTAAAAATCCTAGTGTATCAAAACTACACTGGAGCGATTTTAAATTTAAGTTGTAGAACAAAAATGGTGAATAACATAATGCAAGATAGTAAATCTGTCATGAGAGTGGACAACAAGTGTTATGATGACCATGTTTTACTAATGCACAATGTTTGCAGGGATATTATGAGTTGTGAAGGTTGATGGATTATGTAATTAGTACTAACAATTGTGTGAAATCTGTAATAAAGAGATTTAATGCATTTGGTATTGCATTAGGCTATGAATGTTGGATCAAATTGTTGTAACTAAATATGTGTAGAGGTGGACATCAATGAATCAAAGGTTGATTGGTAAGAGTTTGTAATGTATTGCAATGTTAGATGAAGTGTGTGAAGGCCTTATTGGAAGGTATATCCTATGTGGAATATTAGGGCATGGATACCTTAAGGAACATTTTATGATTATTGTTTTGAGATTGAAACCTAGGAAAAGTATAGAGAATGGAATTTGATTGATTGTTGAAGTATAATGGAATATGCCTCTAACGTGTTGTCAATATAATGAAATTGGTGCAGGGGCACCATTTCTCCCTTCGAATTTTAAATTATTTTAAGTTATTTTGAGCAATGGGTCATTTTAGAAGTTCTTGGGATCATGTCTAGAAAGGATACGTTGGTTAATTTGCACTTTAATGATTCAAAAACAAAAGACATTAAATGATATTGTGTAACCAAAACAAACTGAAAGGGAATACAAAAGGTCTTGGGTAGGTGGACGGTTTTGTAACTGCCCAAGATTCTATAAATGAATAGCATTATGTAATCGAATGAGCATAGAGAGTTGAGAGAGAATAGTTTGGGAATAGAATTGTTTTGAGTCACCTCTCTTTCGTTAATGATAGTTATGTTGTTTATGCAATCAGGTTTATATATTCTGTTTGGTCATTAGATGTTTTAAGTTTTGGTTTTGATTCTTTGTGAAATAATGTTAGAGTGAGGTGATTCAGGTTTCGTGGTTGGTTGTTTTGCTTATGAAGTTGGGTCCCCATGACAGTCCTGATTTGGGACGTTAATGTCCATTGTATTTGACAAAAAAGAGTGATTTAAAAACCCGACTACAAAGTTCAAGATCATTAATTTAAAATTGATAGTTCAAGAACTGTTACACTCCTAGTATTAAGAGTTTCACATCTTGGAAACGATTCTTGCAGGAATGGTGGAACGGTTTACACTGCATGGAGGAGGAGCCCGAGTGTTGATGTTTGACAGTCAGTTTATCTTGCAGAGATATTGATAGTGTGAACGATCTGAAAGAACCATTATGGAGCCGTGCGTGGGTGCCATGTGTGCAATGACATCGGGAAAGGTGGTGGGCTTTGTGAACACCCGCGCGACTAGAAATCAGGCCCGCGAGATTTATGTTGAAGAGCTTCTTGCGTTTAAAAGGAGCTGAGGGATATCAAAGACCTTCCCAAATGATACTCGAAGAGTATTATGCATCGAGCTTGGTCTTTTAATGGAGGAAAGGTGGCGTAAAAGAGCTCGATCTTTTGGTGGAGGAAAGGTGGCGAACTTCCTCTCTACATGCATGATCTTGTTTTATAAGTCGCAAGGTGATAGAATGAAATCTCGGTCAAGGGAAGACCATAAGTGAAAGATATTATGTGAAGTTGATATATATAGAATAGTGAGTTTTTATTGTAATGATGACTAAAAAGTCTGATACGAAGTTGAGATTATGGGTTTGATGAAAGAATGTGAGCCTCTAGTGAATATCTAGGAAGGAAAGATAGCAAAATATGCAGATTTGAAGACCAACACGATTTCCTCTGCATCAGAAATGATGATTGGATCAAATGGATCCTAGAAGGATTGATGTTTTTTCATGATACTTTGCATAAAATTGGTATCAGAGCTAGAAGCTCCTGAGTGTGTGAGAGGTGGAAACTCACACCAGGACCTAGCCCATGAAAGTTTGTTTATTTGGTTCTTGCTGATAGAGTTGTGGTTGCAAGTGCTCATCCACTAGCTACAAGTAGGAAGAAATGAAGGTCTGTCATGGGGCCATAGGAGATGGTCCAAGGGCATAAGGAAGAGGTCCATGGTTTCCTAAAGTCCTGGGGAGAGAGGCAAAGAGGAGAAATCCTGGGTGAGGCAAGAGAGTTGTTGTAGCAACATTGGAGGGTGGACAAGAGTTTGGAGCAGCACCATGAAAGGCATCCACATGAACTCCATTGAAGGGAGTCAAGAGAGTTTGGTTGAAGAATGATGTAGAAAAGGAATCAAGCAGATGAAAAGAATATTGAAGAGGCAGATATGAAGATAAATCCAAAGTCGTAAAAGGAAATGATGTGTTGCTAGTTTCTTTTTCCAAGAGACTTGGAAAGCTTTCAAGGTTGGCAGTATGGTGCATGGGCACCTATTTACAAGGAAAAGATCCAGGAGGTTCCAAAGAAGAATAAGATAATAACATGATCCATTTTATTTCACTTGATGTCATAAGGTCATTTGTGATGTATTGAGTCCATTGATGTAAGGCTAAATGAGCTATTTTGTCAAAATTGTCATAATTGTCCAGTTAGGGCATAGATTGGTCAAATAGGTCAAATGATGTAAAACCATCCATGGAAGGGTGGAAATGATGTAAACGACCATTAATAGGTTTTGTTGACATGTTTCTAAGGTTATTAAATTTTTTTAATATCATTGGGTTAAAGTTGCAAGGATAGTTGGGTTTTCTGAGTGATTGGAGTGGACGTCTCTTCCAGAATTGGGAATGGATCTATCATTATGGTTATTATTATTTCTCATGTTTTGGATGGCCTGAAGAATTAATTTATTTTTCCTTTCATATCTCTCATTGATTTGTTCCAGGAAGTTTCTTAGCTCTTGGGCTAATTATTTTTCCATGGCCACTGTGCCTTTCTTGCGTAGATAAGTTTCCATGAACTAACCTCATAGGTTGGCAGGATTATGCTCTAATACCACTGTAGTGTCCCCTCTACTCCAATTAGATCTTAAATGGATGATCCTATAAAAGAGATGTTAGCAGGAGATAAATTATAAAATATATAAACTTAATTCAAACTTCTAGACCTTCATATTTTCTTAGTCCTAACCATTCCCAAGAGTAAGTTTGCAGATCGGGTTTCCTAACCCTTGACAAAGACCCTCTTGCTTTGAATGATATAAGATTGATTCTAAAGAAGCCCTTGGGTTAGTCCACCATCTTTTCTAAAGCACATCCTTTAAGGTTCTTTAGGAAGGCCAATAATTGAACCATTCCTCTTCTTGGAAGAGATATCCTCTATCCAAGGCCTTTACATATGCATATGTTATCCATTAGTATATACTGGCTATTGAGGATTATATCAACCCTCAGAGATTATATCAATCTCAAATTGACAATGGGATTATATCAATCTCAAATTGTCATTCCTTTTGGAGATTACATCAATCTCCAATTGACAACTGGATTATACCAATCTTGAATTGCCATTACATTAATCTCAAATTGACAATGAGATTATATCAATCTTGAATTACCTGATCGTATGCTTGGATTTCAAAATGAATATAATATTCATGTTTCCAAGTTATAAATAATAATAGAGGAAGAATCTCATAATGAATGAATATAAAATTCATGAAAGTTATATTTATATTAATAGTGATATCTATATTGCAGATACCATAATTGATAAACATAAAATTCTTGTTTCTTTCTAAATGTTATCAGCATAAAAAATAATATACATACTGCAGATCTCCTTCATGTGATGATAGTATTAATTATACCTTCTGCTCTATTGATTCCTCTTTAATATTTCCTTATTATTTGCAATTATCAATTATTTAGATATATATTTTCTTATATATATTTATGCTGCTGCTCTGTAATTATATATATATAGTTTTTCTGTACATTTATAGTAGACTGAATGCAAATATAAATAACAGTTTGATTATTAATAGTCTAACAAATACAATTTGGTGCTCTTGCTGATGTGTTGCTGACTCTACCCTCCACTACCATGTTTTTTTGCTGGTCTTAATTCTCTTCTATTTTTGATGGCCACTCTTGATACTTATTCCCCAGAATACATGGAATATGTTCCTTCTTTTTCCATTCCCTCCCTATGTTTTTATACTTGCTGTGGGTGGGAAGGAGAGTAACGACTCTCCTTAAGGGTTGCGACTTAGTATTCATTAAGTTAGTCATCAAGCTCACATATATATATATACATATAAATATATATATATATACATATACATATATATATACATACATATATATATATATATATATATATATATATATATATATATA
>MU223689.1:84673-97849 GCA_018584345.1 Thuja plicata | reverse complement strand
ATAGACATGATAGTGGATATGACTACGGGTTATGAGATTTATTCTTTGATGGATGGTTTTTCTGGGTACAATCAAATTAAGATAGCTCCTGAAGATCAAGAAAAGACTGCATTCACTTGTGCATGGGAAACCTATTGTTGGAATGTTATGTCTTTTGGATTAAAAAATGTAGGAGCTACCTATCAAAGGGCTATGACAAGTATTTTCCATGACATGATGCATAAAAATATGGAAGATTATGTGGATGATACCTTGGCCAAGTCTAAACAAAGAGATACACACTTAAACAATTTGGAAGTAATTCTAGATCGCATGGAACAATTTCAACTAAGGTTAAATCCTAAAAAGTGTGCTTTTGGAGTCACGTCTAGAAAACTACTTGGATTCATCATTTAAGCAAAAGGAATAGAGGTTGACCCTGAAAATGTCCAAGCGATCATTGATATGCCACCTCCTAAAAACATTAGTCAAATGAGGAGTCTTCAAGGATGTCTTCAATCTATCTGGAGATTTATTTCACAATTGCCAGATAGAGCTCAACCTTTCAATAAAAACTTACACAAGGGAGTCAAATGTATTTGGAATGAGGATTGTGAAAAGAGCATAGATCAAATCAAGAAGTACTTGGCAAATCCTCCTGTCTTAATGCCTCCTATCCCAGGAAAACCACTTATTTTATACATTTCAGCGACAAAATCTTCCTTGGGGGCATTACTGGCTCAACTTGATGAAAATGGGAAAGAAAGAGCAATATAATACATTAGTCATACTCTTGTATCATATGAGGTTAACTACACTAGCATTGAGAAAGCTTTCCTTGCTATTGTGTTTGCTTCCCAAAAGTTACGACATTACATGCTTGCGTATACTATACACCTCATAGCAAAAATAGATCCACCAAATATTTGCTAAGTAAGGCTGCCCTCATAGGTAGACTTGCTAAATGGATGATGATACTTTCAGAGTTTGACATAGAGTATTTTGAGTGTAAGGCAATCAAAGGACAAGCTATAGCCGATCAATTGGCTGATTTCCCATTACAAGATGATGTACCTATTCAAGTTGACTTCCCAGATGAGCAGCTTATGTATATGACTGAAAGAACTTGGAAGATGTTCTTTGATGGATCTTTTATGCAAAATGGTTTAGGAGCTAGTGTTTCATTTGTTTCTCCTTGTGGGTACACGATTCCTAAGTCTTACAAATTATTGTTCCCATGTACAAACAATATTGCTGAATGTGAAGCTTTAACAAATGGACTTAAGATAGCCATAGAATAAAGAATCACAAAGTTACACATCTATGGGGATTCACAGCTGATAAGCAACCAAGTTAATGATGAATATCAAACAAAACATGAGAAAATGGTACCTTACATGAAGATGGTTGATTCCTTAAAGAGATATTTCACATTTGTCACATTTCAGCAAATCCCTAGAGCAGAAAACAAGGCAGCTGATGCTATGGCTACACTTGCTTCACTCCTTCAGTTAGAGAAACAAGAATCAAGATTTGAATTCCTGGTGGAAGAGCTACATCACCCTATCTTTGACTCCCAAGAGAGCCATATCATTTGTACCCTTGTTGGTCATGAATCATCCCGTTATGGTGCCATTTACTCATATCTTCATGATGGCATTATACCTGAAACATTTAACTGATCTGAACACAGAAACCTTACCCTAAATGCCTCTCGCCATTCCCTTATCGCTGGTGATTTGTATAGGAGGGGTCTAGATGGAACACTTCTTAGATGCTTAAAAAAGGAAGAATTCAACCAAGTGTTAGTTGACATTCACGAGGGCATCTGTGGGGGACACTCCAATGGTTTTTCCATGATTTGAAGGTTGCTTAGGGCGGGGTACTATTGGCCCACGATGCAGATTGATGCAGTAGCTTTTGCAAAATCATGTGAAAAATGTGAAGAACATGGTAACCTGATACATGCTCCAGGTAGGGAGCTCAATCCTTCTATTTCTCATTAGCCATTTCAACGCTGGTCCTTCGACCTTGTTGGGCAGATTCATCCCAACTCATCAGGTGGACACAAATTTATCATTACTACTACTGATTACTTCACCAAATGGGTAGAAGTTGTCCCACTTTTTGTTGCCTCGGGCAAGACAGTTTCTCTATTCATTTTGAACCATATCATCTGTCGATATGGAGTGCCTTCCGAGATTATTACTTACAACGAAGGCCGGTTCAAAAATAAGGACCTTAAATAATTCTGCAAGAAATTTAAGATTAAACAACATTGGTCCTCCATTTACTTCCCACAAGGAAATGGTCAAGCAGAGGCATCAAACAAGACCATTCTTAAAATCTTGCATAGAACAGTCTGTAAGAATAGTAGAGATTGGCATTTACAGATAAATTTGGCTTTGTGGGCCTATAGAATGAGTATTCATACTCCTACCTGGGCTACTCCTTTTGCCCTTGCATATGGTGCTAAAGCAGTGTTACCTTTGGAGGTTGAGATTCCTTCACTTAGAGTTTCTCTCCATGGTCTAGTTACAGATGAGGACTACCGTGCCATGAGACTTCAAGAATTAGAACTTCTAGATGAAAAATGTCAAGCATCATTTGACCATATGAGGGTCTATCAAAAGCGCATGTCTAAAGCCTTCAACAAAAAGGTTCACCCTAGAGAATTCCAAGTGGGAGACCTTGTCCTACGTGAAAATCTTAAGAATCAACAACATAGAGATCAAAAGGGCAAATTTGAACCTAATTGGCTTGGACCTTACATTATCACAACAAATTTTGGGACATGTGCTTATTTACTATCTACAGAAAAGGGAGAACAGCTCCCTGATCCTATCAATGTCTTGCACCTAAAGAAGTTCTATCCATGATGCCCATTTTGTCTAGGGGCATCCTTTGTACATAATTATTGATCTTGAAAAAATAAAAAAAATGATATATTGTCAAAAATTCTAAAAATAAGAAAATGTCCTGAAAAAATGATCATCTTGGTGAAAACCTAGCAATAGGTGCTTTGATGTATCTTAAAAAAATAAAATTATATATTCCAAAAATACAAAAAAAATCAAAAAAAATCAAAAAATGAAAAAATAGAAAAAGTACCTTGGTGAAAACTTGGAAACAGGCGCCATTGTAGAAAAAATTCAAAAAAATAATAAAAAGTCGTGAAAAAAGAAGAAAAAAAAAAATGAAAAAGAGAAAAATTGTAATAAAATCCAAGTGGTGAAAACCTGGAAACGGGCGCTACTTGAGGCCTTTGCACCCCTGTTTCTTAGCACGTGTCCTTGACACTTAGCCTTTCTCCATCATGCCTTGTCCTTGTTGCCTTGGTTTTGAATTGGTCTTTGTCTTTGTCTAGGGGTCATAACTGTGTTATCTTTGGTCTCTTGGATGCGTTAGTCTTTAAGACGCCTCACAAATGGAGTTTTTCAAAACTACCCCAACTATATTTTTCAATACAACCTTTGACATCGGGTGTTTTTCAACACTTCTCAGTTTGGTCTTACCCAATTTTGTCATGTGGTCTTGCCTGCTTGCAAGCATTCGATCCTTATCCTCGAAACTCAGTAACACACTTGAATTTTTAAACGCAACACTTAATGCTTGAGCTATGTCATGATTTTTTCTTTGTGTGCTAACTGTTATTGATTTTTCATTGAGTGTCCTTGTCTAATAAGTCTCTCCATGATGCATGGCTAGAGGAATTGGGGCATGGGGCATGTTTTTATTTGCTTCCTGCTTTATGCTTAACTATTTTTGCACAACCGTTCTGCTGGTCATCCTGGCCTTTATGCCTTGATGCGAGCGTGGTTTTTCCATATTAAATTGGGTAAGCTAACATCACAGTCATCTAATAAGTTCCTTAATAATGGCCCAATGATGAAAATAAGCTCCTTAACATTCTCTAATGAATGATGAATACAAAGTCCTATGTTACAGTTGCTCTATTGCAAGTACGCCTTTGCATTTTCATGTAGCTTGCATTGTTAGACCTGATGTTAGTTTGCATTTTTAGGCTGCATTATGAGTTTGAGAGGGTTTCCTTCATCTTTCTTGTGGAATTTTCAATCAACTGTGATCACGTTTTGATCTTCATTTCCTTATCTTCTTTCGCAATCTCAATCAAAATTTTCTATCTTAAACAATTGATTGATTTTGGGGCAAATTCTTCTTCTTCTTCTTCTTCTTCTTCTTCTTCTTCTTCTTCTTCTTCTTCTTCTTCTTCTTCTTCTTCTTCTTCTTCTTCTACCTTGGGGCATAATATTTCATGCTTAATGATCTACCTTGGTTCTATGATCTTTATATCATTCATCTTACATCAAGAACCTTATCTTTAGCTTGATTTGATCAAATTTATCAATTTGTTATTTTTCCTCTATCTCATTTTGATTTCAATCACGAGGGGGCAGTACCTATCAAACTTTAATCTTTGATTCAGCTTTATCAATTATATTAGTCTTGCTTGAGATTCTTATCTCTGACATGTCAATTACTTATTTCGGTGTTGACCTTGTCTTTTTCAATTTTGCTTATTTTTTGTCCTGATGTGTTCCCAAATCAATCACATGTCTGGGTTGTTTTGTGATCCCAAGTCGACCTCACACTTCAACTGCATTCTTTGACTACATGTGTTCTCGAATTGACCACACATTAGTCAAAGAGGGGCAAATGTATGCACCCTAAAATGGTAGCCTAGATTTTGGGCCCCATTTTATCATTTTATCAAATTCCTGAATCAATGTTTTGGAATATTTTCAATTCAAATCAATTTCCTTGATCAAATTGTAATAGATTCAATCATTCAATTATTTCAATACTTCCTAAGGTTTGATCATTTTTATTTAATTAAAAGATTTACTTTTCTTTTTAATTAAATAAAATTTATCTTATTTAATTAAAAGATTTAATCTCCCTTTTAATTGAATAAAATTTATCTTATTTAATTAAAGTAAATTTCTCCTTTTTAATTAAATAAAATTCCTCTTATTTAATTAAATTCAATTTCCCCTATTTAATTAAATAAAATTCTTCTAATTTATTTAATTGAAAGAAAACCCCTCTTTTAATTAAATAAATAAAAATTCCCACTTAAAGCACTTTATTTGTTGAAAAAGGCAGTAAATTAAATTAAATTAAATAAAAATACCTTTTTCATCACATCTTCCTAAGTGGTGGGTTTTTGCCTCTTAATCTCAACCATTGATCAATTCTTTTTGCCTCTTAATCTCAATCGTTCACTTTTCTTAATAAGGAGCCCTCTCCTCATTCTAGAGGATATAATTTTTAGTATTGTTATGCTACAGGTTTGGAGAGCAATTTTGGAGGAGGATTTGAGCACTCAAGCTTGGATATTGCAACTTCTCTCTTCTTGTCTTCTTCTTCTTGCATTCATGGCTACTCATGCAGATTAGATTCATGTTTATTTTCATAGATTAAACTTGCATTTGTATTTTCTTTCATAGATTAATCATGGATTGTCATCATATAGATTAATTTCCTTTTATGCATTGCAATCATATAGAGTAGATTTCATTATCATGCATTGAATCTCTCATTTCATGGTGTACTTGCATAGGCACTAACTAGGTCAATCTGAGGGCCTCCATTACAAACCTTTGCACTCCATGACTAGAGAGCTATGGATTGATATTTGAGGCCTCATTCTTGAGCAACCTTGGATGGAATGATTCATAGAAGTGTGTCAACATTTTAGCACACAATATTAAAATACAAAAGAAAATCAACAGAAATGCCTCATGACCAAGCAGTCACTTGGTCCAAAAGTTCTTGGTATGAACAAGTTTGATGTGATGAGGGATTGATAAGCTGACGCTGGAAGGATGCATCCTGATGGGAAAATATTGATTGATGTTAAGATGGGAATTCCTTGGCAATTGCTTGTGAAGGGAGTAAATGCTTGAAAAATTCAAATCTGTCTGCTGATTTGGTGAAAATGTTTGCGCTCACTGTGTTTGGTAACAAAAAGCTCAGTATTTTGGGGTAAGCTCAGTCGTGCGAGAATAAGGTCTTATTACAAAAGCGGAGATGCGCCCAGAGACTACCTGTACATACATGGGCGATGGGACAAATTTTACTATGGAAGGGTGATGGGATGGAATTATCATGAAAATGTAATCGATATTGCATGCAAGGTGGTCTAAAGAGATGATGGATCTAACAGGTGGTTATATACAAGTGATATGTACAAAATCTCAAAGGATGAGATAAGGAAGATCTTGTAACTAATGTGTGCGATAGGTGGAACACCCACGAAACACGGGCTTGGTGATGGTGGTTGGATCTTGGGTGAATGGATGGTATGGATTGAGACAAGATTTGGCTCCAAGCCCTTTCCCATTCTTATAAATATTAAAACATTAGGCACATGATTGAACAAATTTATTTATTTTTAGAATACAAGAATCGAGTATAGCACCCCTTATAAACTGCAGTGTATTCCAATGTATAATTTTTAACATAACCAGTGATGCTCGCATGTCACATCCTCCAATACCACATGGACTACCTGGGGAAACTACACCATGTGACCTTGTTCTTTATCATAGGAAGCTCTCGCCAATCGAGCTAAGCCCCCGACCCACATGATTGAATAGATTAATTAACAAAAAATATCTATTTAATTTAAATGGAAATATATCTACTTGATAATTTTAATGTTATGATGATGAAAATATGGGAATGAATTTTAGGAAACTATAATTTTAAATAAATTATTAGAAAAAATATTTTGATGGCATTATGGCAGGACTACAAACTAGAGGTTGGGGGAAGAATTCCTACACAATAGTAAGATATCCCATCAAAATGGATGTAGATTTAGAGTTAGGTTCTTATAGACCTTTAGATCTAAATTAGTCTTTTGTAGATGAACAAGTGATTCATTTGGAAGAAGGTATTCATAATATAGAGTATATAACAAAAGGAGAAATGGATAGACTCAGTATAAAATGAAAGGACAATGAGATGTCTCCAAGAGTCAATTAATATGATACCATTCTCACAACCAAAGGGACAACCCCATATACCACTAAGGTGGATCATTCGAAGAAGTGTATCATCACCAATAATACTCCTTTTGAATATTATAACTTATTATAAATGTGGATGTGTAAGGAGGAGGAGGAGGATGACAAGAAAGTAAGTCAAAGATCTCTACACCACTAGATATACAAGCATTTATAGATGTACACTCAATAATTTATCGAGATGTGCCTAAATAATTACCTCAAAAAATAGACCGTGGTCATGAATTCAACCATTGCTAGGACCGACTATGCAACACCCATCACCTTTTATTTGAGGGTACACCCAAATAATATAGTAATTAAAAAACACATGTAGCTTCAACAAGAAACATTCTCTAGTCTCAATGAGTATAAGGAGAAGACATATATATACTAGAATAAAGTTGCATCTTGATTAACACATAACTTCAATGCATAGATCAGTTGCAACCTGGGGGATTCTTTAGACACACATTAGGAAGTTGTAAATGATAAAACCTATAGAGTGTTTAATTAAGTGGAAGAATTTGGCCATTATTCAGCTCATGTGATATGAGAAGATGAAGTTATCCTTTAGTTGTATCTATATATTGAGAATATTGTTTCTTTTAAGAGGAGGGACATACAACATCATGAGCTTACAATGTGACTAAGTATGTTTACAATTGAATAATGGGTAGTGTAACCCCTAATTATGTTAGAAAATTATAAAAGTAGTTAGGTTAGCCTAGGTGGTATCAATGACATAAGTATGGTACATATATGAGAGGTAAAGATTAACTAATTATCACCATGTTGTGTATTGTGTTCTCATTGAAAACTATTGGAGGTAGCCCCTCTAAAGTGTTGTACTTTTGAACATTGCCCCCTCCAAGTGGATGATCATCATCAAGTATTTGCAATATATTTTCTATTATATTTTTCTCTTGTGCAAGTAATTTCATTACACAAATAGAGGGGCAACATAAAGTATTGAAAAATAGATTCTTTACATTTTCTACAACAAAATTAAAGCCAAGTACCCATTTTACATTTATTTTGTTTAGTTTTCCTATTTTTTGTACGTACACTTTGTGGTAATAATTGACCTTAACTTTATCTTCTAAGCTAATTATTACTCCATTGATTGCATTTATTTAATTACTTCAAAACATTTAATTAACATGTGATAAAATCCTTACAAATATAATACTTTGATAATTATGTCAATTACCAAATTATTGATAATTATTTATTAATCACCAAAAATGGTGTACTAGCTACTTCATAATACATAAGTTTCTATTGGCAATGGTTCATTCCTTAATCACTTGACTACTCGCATGTAATTAGTGAGCACACACTATGATACACAAACCAAATTTATCGTTCTTAACTTGCAACCCATTTCTATAGATTCTATTCTTATATTAAAATTATGATTCTCTTGTCTTTTCTAAAAGTTTCAATTAAGGAACATACAATCATCATTTTCAATTATATTCAACCAATAAACTACAACACTTTAAAATAAGATTTCAATCAATAAACATACAATCATCCTTTTCAATTATACTCGACCAATAAACTACAACACTTTAAAATCAGATTTTTAAGTTAAAAAAATTGCTAGTAAAGAATCTAGAAGTAATATTAGACAGAAAAATTGCTAATAAAGAATCTAGAAGTAATGAGTTGAGATAAAATCAAGATATTAACGTACACATACATATGTGCGTGGCCGCTGGATAGACCAGGAGAAGATATTTCTTTAAGATATTTTACAATCAAATAATCAATTTTAATCTTGGTCTAACCCTTAAGTTTAGGTGAAGATATTTAAGAGTGTCAGGGATTTTTAAGGTAAAATCTTGGGTCTTTGGCATATGTACAGTGCATATTATTCCACTTGTGCAGTTTTTATTTCAGTCCCAAAATAGTCCACTTTTATTTTTGCATTTTCAATGGCTAAAAATAGTATCTTGTTTGCACCGAAGTTAATCAGATATCATTCAGCTTTTGGGATTTTTGTACATCAAATATCTATGACTCCTACAAAACACAGATGTTTTGGGTGTTATAAATGGCTGGATTGATAGTGAGAAAAGTTTTTATTTGAGCATTCAAGGCGTGAGTTTTTATGCCCAAAGCATGAGAAAGAATAATGAGGAAGCAGGGATTCATTTCCAACATGCCAACCTGGTAAAATGAAAGACTATTGTTTTTATTGTACAGTTTTTTCCATCTTCTCTAATTTTTATATGGTTGTAACTGTTTTGTTTGGTCTCATTGATTAGTGTTTAGTTAATATATATTAAAAGTTAGTATGTTTTTGCAGTTGGAGGATCCCAGTAGAATATAATTAAAAGTTAGTATGTTTTTTTTTTTTTTGCAGTTGGAGGATACCAGTAGGATATCAGAAGAAATATGGACCAATGAAAAACACAGCTTGTATATTAAGTCTATGGAGAAAGCCTTTGTCTCAGCTCTTTATCAGAAGAACAATTATACATATCCATGTAAAAGATGGCAAACGTATAGAAATGAGGTTTGTTTTTTGAGCATCATTATGCACCTTATAAATATCCTACTTTTTAAATTTCTTCTTTGATTGAAATTCAATAATTTTGTATTTGAGCATTATTATGGGACTCTGTTAAGCTCTCTACAAAATGTATCATTAACCAAATTTCAAAAATCAGAAAATCTAACAGATTTTTGCGAAATTTTCAGCATCTGTTCTTCATGATCTGCATATTTTGTGGTTGAAAAACATCAAAAATTTGCAAAAAAAATCAATAATTTAACAAATTTGAAAAAAAAAAGTTTGACATTTTTTATCTTTGATATGTTTTGTCTTTGATATGGCCTTACTATGTGCCTTATAAATGTCCAACTTTTTAAATTTCTTCTTTAATTGAAATTCGACTATTTTGTTCCTGAACATAAGAGATTGGTGGTTTGTGCATAGGAAGTTGAATCTGGGTTTTCCAATGGTGAAAGTGAAAGTGAATCACAAAAGTCTATCATCTATTATGATGTTCAAAATAGATCAAAAAAGTGTGTATTGAAGGAAATATGCAGCAGTAATGATACATTTCATGAACATGATAGACATGGTTGTTTTCTTTCCCCTTGAACAGATTACTTTTTTCATGGTTATGACCATTTTTTTTTACATTTTTTTCATTGCATATCATGCTGACATGAATGGCTGTCACAGATCCAGAAAGGGAAATAACAGATGTATTCGAAGAAGTGCAGTCTAGGCATAATGATGAACGTGCTTGCAATTTCTATACAGGGCAAAATCTAGTGTTCATACAAAATAAAACTGTTTCAGAAACTTTGAGTGACAAACCGGAGGATCAGGTATGATTTAAATCAAAATTATATTGAATTTGTTTAGTCATGAAAATATTCATACAAATTCTAACTCAGGAAACTACGTTTTCAGATCATTCAATCCATCGAAGAAACATCTCCGAAGGAAGATGGCAAGGCATGATAACACTATTTAGTTGAAAGGTCGACAAAATATCTTCAATCTTACATTGTAATTGACAAGTTGGGGATATTTATAATCAGTCAATCAATTGGATGTGCCTAATAGTTGGAATAGTTAATAAGGTCTAGTTGATCTCACATTACAATGATTTTTGAAATACTTTTAAGGAAACTGTTTGGATTTATTTGGAAAACAGGATTTAACTATTAGTTTAGATCTTATATATAGATATTTATATTTTAGAATTATAATATTTGTTAAATATATAGAGATAATTCTATGTGGTATTTATTTTGGATCTATAATGTTTATTTTTAAGTATTAATATATTTATTGTTGAGACATTTAAGATAACTGATAAGAATTTTTGTTAATACACTCATGTTAGTGCACTCCACTTTTTCTTGTCATTGTAGCATACAACTTGTCATTAAGAAAATATTGGCTTAATATTTAAATTTATTATTCATTCTTTTGATCAAATTATTTTTATTCTCATTTTAAAATACCTCTCGACATTAATAAAAAGTTCACTTACATTTTCAAGTTGTAGTCATCCTATCCAAACATATGTCGACCTATGTATTTGATTTCTAAGATATATTGTATATTAGTACTTGTATTTATAGGTGTAAATAATGTGCTCATAAGAAATTGAGGGTAATATTTAAATTATTGTTTATTATTTCAGTCATATTAATTGTTATTTTTTTAATTTTTTTTTTTATCAATAATAGGCTAAAGCTAGAAATATATTAATAATAATATGTTCAACATATACAAAATAAAAAGATGTTTTTAAGAAAAGCATAATAAAACTAACTAAGATAAGCATAGTAAAATTGCAACTAAAGTCTGACGAAAGCAGTGCTTAAACCACTACAACAAACTATTCACTCAGATAACAAAATGAGTAATCAAATGCTAGCTTTATGAGGATTCATAAATCCAACCTTCAAACCAAGAAGCTAGCTATCAGAATTTAACAAAAAATAAATTAAGCATTCTTATCTTTGGCTCATGGTAAATATTTTCTAGCAACCCCATCCATGTCGACATCCTCTTCCTCTACCCCTTCTGCTCTCAGTAGCAGCATGAACAAAAAACTCTATATCCACGGTTCTTTGCATGAAGACCATAGACTGACCTATTTGCTCCTGAATTCTCCTTAGTTCTTCTTGGATTTTTAACGCTACATGCTCAACGCTCCAATCTGGATCCCACTCTTCGATATCCTATGACGGAGGACCCTCGCAGTAAAAAATACTTAGGAGACCCGCTTCCATGTTGCACAGTCTCTGATCTCCTTCATTTTCTCCTGCCAAATTATCTTCTCGAAGGAAATCTTGTACCCAACTTGGACCCTCAATATGTCAAAACTTATATAGATTCATTAGAAAATCAATCCTCCACCTAATCCCAAATCTTGTACCCAACTTGGACCCTCAATATGTCAAAACTTATATAGATTCATTAGAAAATCAATCCTCCACCTAATCCCAAATCTTATGCTCCTGAATGCTCTTTGGTTCTCAATATCCAATATTGGGTATCTCTTAGGAGGATGACCATTGATGATTGTTATGTCATAATTCTTCAACAGGACAAAACTCCAACATTCAATATATAAAACAATAAAAAACTGAATATATACAGGAAGGAGTTCGGCAGACTTGAAAAACAGAAAAGAAACTGAAACTCCTAACAAGTAACTAATTAGAAACTAACTAAACTACTCCCGATGGATTACATAATTATGTTAACAAGTTAACATTCCCCCTTAATCTGAAGGGACATCTGACATGCCCAGTAACATACAAAAGTTTTCAAACTTTTCACGTCCCAATGCTTTGGTAAATATATCAGCAATTTGCTCTGAAGTGGGACAATGTGTCAGATGAATGGTTTTGGCCTCAACATGATGTCGAATCAAATGATATTTGGTGTTGATATGTTTGGTTCGATCATGGAACTTAGGATTCTTGGCCAATTGTATTGCAGAAGTGTTGTCCACCAAGAGAGGTGTGGAAGTCATTTGTTTCTCCTGCAAGTCTTCAAGTATTTTCCGAAGCCAAATGATCTCTTTGGTGGCCTGAGTTGCTGCAACATATTCGGCTTCAGTTGTAGAATCAGCAGGAACTGATTGCTTGCGTGACCTCCAAGTGATAGTTGCTGATCCAAGTTTCATCAAATAACCTGAAGTAGACACTCCATGCTCTTTATCTCCGTCAAAATCAAAATCTGAAAAACTAGTGAGATGGAAGTCTGAAACTTTAGAATATTTGATGCCATATGATTGAGTGCCTTTTAAATATTTGAGCATTCGTTTTGCTGTGATCCAATGATTGTCACAGGGTTGATGCATAAACCTGGAAAGTATTCCAACAACAAAATTTATGTCAGGATGTGTAGTAGTAAGATAAATCAAGCCTCCAACAAGTTGCCTGTACTTTGTTGGATCTTCAAATGCACTGCCTTCATGTGAAGTAAGCTTTAGGTTCTGCTCCATTGGAGTAGAAACAGAATTACAATCCATCATCCCAAATTTTCTCAATAGCTCTCCAATATACTTTTTCTGAGAAATAAAAATGTGCTTTGGTTTTTGATCTACTTCAATTCCTAAATAAAAATGTAGTAATCCCAAATCTGTCATATCAAAAACCTTTTGCAACTCCT
>MU223689.1:35302-68410 GCA_018584345.1 Thuja plicata | reverse complement strand
AATTTAGATTCTTCTATACATAAAATTTTATTTACTTTTAATAGATTTAGGTAATTAATTAAAATAACATGTCAAAACACAAATTTAAACAAACCTGTGTCGGCTCTGAACAATACACCATCGACAACAGATCATCTGTGAGGGCCACATCCTCAGTAGTGGATTGCTAACATCTTTTCCCACAATGTACACATGAATGGGATGTCGAACCATCCGCACTCACCTGGCTATCTACCCCATCACATATACCATTACAACTGATGCAGATATGCTCAATGGGCTGGGATGACCCTGGAAATGTATCTAATGATAATGGATCTCACACGGGATGGGATGATATTAATGGTGCATCTGATGGTGATGGAGCTGGCGCAGTATGGGATGATCCTAATGACACATCTGTTGAAGATGGAGGTGGCACTGATCCATCCTCTCCAACTAATTGAGTGCCATGTTGGATAATGACATCCATCAATGATGCAGCTGCATGAAGAGTCTGTATATCTATAGACTCCTTCACCACTATTGGGACCACAACATGAATGATGAGTTTTCTCGCAGTATGCCTCCTCCCTTTTGGTTGGATAATCCTATGTGGCCCAGGTCTATCCTGCGCAGAGCCTCTCCCTCTATCCTAGAACTCACGAAAGTCAAAGTAATTCAGCTTCTCGCCAATGATAAACTCACAGTATAGCTTCCTCAAAAAATATAAAGGAACCTCATTATTATTACAAGGTGGTTGGTCAAATACCATGTACCACCTATCCCAAAAAGCTGATTTCATCCCCCTATGAACACACCAATGTATAAGAAATCATTTTGTATTAACTTCTAGGGAATTGTTAGTATTAGGA
This sequence comes from Thuja plicata, assembly GCA_018584345.1. Classification (NCBI taxonomy): domain Eukaryota; kingdom Viridiplantae; phylum Streptophyta; class Pinopsida; order Cupressales; family Cupressaceae; genus Thuja; species Thuja plicata. The sequence goes on along the minus strand of MU223689.1, from coordinate 67,556 downwards.
TCAGTGAAAAGGGCACATATGTCACATTTTTCTATGCCTTTTCTTTTCACATCCTCATAGGATAAACCATCAGCATAAAATGTACGACACCTATCCCTCCATGAACCTCATTTTGTCACCTCTTGAGACACCTCATTTGCACTATTGGACATTTTTTCTAATGTAGTGGCGAGGATAGAGTAATGCTGAAGACCAGAAGCCTTCAACCTATTGACCAATATATTGATTTGTGCACTATTTTGGTTAAGGCGTTGCACAAGGTCTTCTTGTGATGCATCTACATGACCTAACGACACATGTGGAGGGCATACAGGTGGCGATGGTTATGGAGGAGGAGAATTTTGAGGAGGGTTTACGGGTGGAGATTGTGGTTGAGGGTTTATGGGTGGCAAGGGTTGTTGAGGGTTTACAGGTGGCAATGATGGTGCTTCTACAGGGGTGGTCTTTCATTTCATTTTCATCTTTTTGGGTTGTTTAATGAATGTGGAATGAAATTAATAAAAGAAAACAAAAAATAATAAAATAACCTAATTTGATTACAATTGCAACAAAAACAACAAAAAAAAACAATCTTACCTTTGTTACGGGGTGCCATTGGTTGAAAATCTTGATTAAATCATGTTTTGTTCAAAGCACGATCGGGTTTTTCTATTGTTTACCCCCCTCAACACTTCTGCTCTGCGGTTTAGGCGTTAAAAAATGGCCTAAGCCGTAGACAGGTCTATTTTTGATATATTTCTCATAACCCGATCGGGTTATGAGAAATATCTCGTAACCCGATCCGGTTATTAGAAACTCAATGAGTCTCATAACCCGATCAGGTTATGAGAAATTCCTCATAACCCGATCGGGTTTTGAGGCGCACATAATTTTTTATAATATATTCTAGGCTTGGTTTACCAAGCCTAGAATGATTTCAAATTTTCAATAGCCCGATTAGGTTATTGAAAATTTGAAATTTTTTTAAAGGTGTGTCCACTTTTTTGGTCCACAACTTGGTGCACACACCCTGTCAATTCTTCCTATAAAATTAGGTGTTGATAATCCAAACCAATTTTTTTATCATATCATTCCAAATGGAATATTTTGTTTCTTTACCTAAGTAAGTCCTAGACCTTGAATTCATAATTTCTACTATATTTTCTTCTAATTTATCATCCCATTGATCCCATTCTAGTTTGTTGCTCTACTAAATTCTGCGGTTCCTTTCTTTTCATAGTTCCCAAATCAATAAGGGGAAATTATCCATAAATTAGCAAACAAGTTATTAGAGTAAAGTTTAGGCCAGCCTTTAAACAATGCCATGATGTCCTTTGCTAAAGTCGTATACCATCCAAGTCTGGCACATAACCAATTCCATTATTTTTGTGCAAAAGGATATTGAATGAGAATGTGAATAATAGATTCCTCCTCTTTTTCACACAAGACACACATTGATGGACCTTGGTAACCTAACTTTCTAAACCATTATGTTGTTAAAATCTTTCAGGTTGGAGAGTTGCCCATGAAAAAATCCTTTCTTTTGGCAGACATAACTTATTCCAACAAAGGGGAATGGGGATGTCAGTCTTTTGAAAACCATTTTTTTCAATCAAGGTTCTATATCCATCTTTGGCATTATAATTGCCTGATTTGGATTCATTACAAATTATTTCATATTCTTCTTCTCTAAAGGCAAGCAATCAAATTTTCAAAATTCTCTTTAATTGTGCTAACTCTTCTTGTGGCAAATGTAGTTCCCTCCCATGATTTCCAATGCCATCTTAAAGAATTGGCTTGATCCAATATAACATAGTGCTTGAAGTATTGTCCCCATGCACTCTCACATTTGTCTATAATTCTACTTGTGTCCATCAAGCTCTCAATTACTAGATAACCTCCCCAAGAATCCCTCCAAAATAATACCCTTTTCCCATTGGCTATACTCCGTGAGATCTAATCAGTTATAATATTCCTACAAGATAGAATAAAGTTCCATATGTGAGATCCTCTAGGAAGTCTACAAGCCTAAAAAGATTTGAATTATTTGAGTTTGAAAAGTATTTGCCTCTAATAATTATAACCCATTTCAAATTCGGATCTCTATAGAGATTCCAAAATAATTTATCCCCTAAAGCTTTATTATGCCATAATTGATTTTTAACACCCGCTCCTCCAATATCTATAGGTCTACAAATTTTGCTCCATGCAATTAAAATATATTTCTTTTGTTGAACACCCAGTATAATGAGAGGGGAGGGGTGAATTAGTATACCCTTGGAAAAATTGAAGCACTTAAATAATTTACCATATAACATATTTCAACTTTGCTGAAAAGGAAATAACAGAAAGTAAACACTGCAACACATAACACCAATTTTTCTTTACGTGGAAACCCAAGATGGAAAAAACCACTAAGAGGGTTAACTCTCAAGTATTATTTAATTGGTTATATAATACACAAGGAAGCGCACTACCAGTGTGGCTCACTATTTTTTGGACTTCTCTATTTTGTCATTGACAATATCAGGTACCCGATATGGACGTGTATGAAAAGTTAAAAATGTATGGAACTGTGCCAAAATTTTACTGTTGGCATCATTTGCATAACCATTAATAATTTAAATGAAATATTTCATTTTTTTCAATCCTTTTATTTAATAATATATATACTATATTCATATTCATAATAATATGTATGTGTGTGTGTGTGTGTATATATATATATATATATACATACAGAGAGAGAGAGAGAGAGAGTTAAAAAAGACTTCTTATATATATATATATATTGTATCATATAATATAATATAATATAGCATATATTATATACATAGTATACTATTATAATTTATTATATTGTTTGTTAGATTTGGCCTCAGTTGGGGATGACCAAATCTCCAAGTAAAATATCTAGGCATTCCCTTCTCTGTCTGCCCCAATTTGAAGGATATTTGGATATGGATTAGAGATAAAATTGATAAAAACTAAACAAGTGGAACTCTAACTATCTATCTCTTGCTGGAAGAGTTCAAGTCTATCAAAAGGTTTTATCATCCTACACTATATATTATTCATCTGTCTGGATGTTCAATCAGGGACAATTCAACTTTATCCACAAATGGTGATGGATTTCTTGTGGTCTGATGGTAGAGGAAATGCCATGGGGTTAACTAGAAATGGTGCTCAATGGATAAGGATCTTGGAGCTCTTGGTCTCAAGGATTCGAGGACTCAAGGTATCACGTTGGCTATCAAATGGATAGCTAAATCTACTCTTGGCAATGAGCCTTGGAAAATCTTGGTCATGAATAATATTGCTAGAGCTGTGCCAACCTTCTTTTCCTCTTTGAAAGGTCTACACATCAATGACCTTCTCTCAGACAGGTTTCCTATTAAAGTTGCAGGATCTTTAATGTTTTTAATCCTATATGGAAATATAGGGACATTGTTAGATATCCGATCATAAATAAATCTCTGATTGATGATAATAATAAAGTGTGTGGTAAAAAATCTATCTAGTGGAACCTCAAAAAAGGAGATAAACCTCTAGCTATACTGCAGGAATGCTCGAAAAGGAAGTGGGCCTTTAAAGGGATTAGAGATTTTTGTCATATCATACAGGATGGTAAGCTTGCTAGCTGGTAGGAACTATGACAAAAATTTGATATCCCTCAAAATCACTAGAGAACTTATGCAGTTGTGGGGGAAGTTAGTTGTAAACTTAATCTTCTTAGAGATTGTATAGTGAATAATGATATAATTTCCTCTCTTAGATGGAAAGATGGCACCAAATTCCCTGATACTAAAGCCAAGGCCATCTATAAAATCCTTACCATCTCTCATGAGATTTACAACCACCTCAACTCCTGCTAGAATTTGACCTTGGATCCTGATGACTGGGATAAACTCCTTTCCTTCCTGTGGCATAGACCTGTTGATCCAAATAAAATATGTTTCATGTGGCTCTGCTTTCTGCACAAATTACCTGTTAAGAAGCCTAAAGGTGATTTTAATGTTTGTTCTTGCTGTAAAGGCCTAGAAACTATTTTTCATATATTCTTTGAATGTTTCTTTTCTAGAGAAATCCGGGGCATTTTTGGTCTTACTTTACATCAAGAATTCACTATCATGCATATCATATCAGGTCCCTTCTTTGGCTGCAATAAGAGCTATAATTTATTTTGGTCTTCTCTTTCTGTTGATATTTTATGGGTTATTTGGAAGCTTCGTAATGAAGACATATTTAAAAATAAATCAAGGTTCCTTACTGAGTCTCTGCGAAGACTCATTTACTATGATGTTTCTACACGCAGGTAGCAATAATACTAAAGATTGATGAAAATAAATTTGTGGACTTGCTGCAAAAGGGTGCTACTCGAATGCTAAAGAAACAGGTGGCATATGGCTATATAGTGGAACAAAACCAATCTAAGACTACTTCCTTTGATTAGTTACTTAACCAGATGAAGAAACAACTAAAGGACATATTGGAGTCTTTGAAAAAGGACAAGGTTGCTTCTGTACCCACACTAGGTGTTGCTGTACCTCCACTAGTTACTGCTCCTCAACTACTAGATGTTATTGTTCCTTTCCCTATTGTTGTTGTTCGAGTTGCATTTTCTCCTCCACTAAGGCCCAAAATACCTATACCAGCTCATCCCTACAATATACATACAAAATGATAAAATTTTGAAATGGATGGAGGAAAACAAAGGATGGTCAACCTGGGTTGATCTTAGGAACAATGAAATCTAATCTTGTCTTGATCTATAGTCTTATTTTGTGTCTTTAAATTTTTATTGTATTATCATTCTGTAATTTTGGTCTTGTAAAGTATATCTCTTGGTGTATTTTGGGGTACTCAAAACTCTCAGGTGATCTCAACTCTTGGTTGTAAATGATGTTTTCCATTATAGTCAATAGAAACAATGTATCAGGTATTAAATAGTTATCATGCACGAGATACCTATCGGGTACCGAATGTATATAAGATACTTGATACCTCTGTCACAACTAGGATTTGCTTCATGATTTTCCTTGGGGTTTGGCTTTGGGATGCCAGACCTACATGGTCAACCCCCAAAAATATGTTTTTCATATTTCGTTTGATCTCAGACTTCGACCATGTAGCTATCAACTTTTTTTCACCCAAATTTGATGAAACAAAAAAGGTTTCTTAAGGAGATTCTCATCTTTCCATCAATATAATTGGTGTCAAATTCTAAGTTGAATAAGTAATTATTATTTATTTTTTAATTGAGTTACCTCTAAAGTCCTAATTGATAGAATGATTGAAAAACAACTATAACTTTCAAACAATATAACATTTTTGAAATCTAAAACATGCATCACATTCTATGCTTCACCTACTACAAGAAAAAAAAGTTTTCAATTTGATGAATTTTAGGCTAAGTTAAGGTGGTCAGACACGAGAGATTTAATATTATGAAAATGTTGTAGCAGAAAAACCATAATTGATTATTTACTTGGAAAAAATTATTAAAAATATGCTTCACATCTAGACATGAGTATACTACTTATATGTAGAATATTGTAAAAAAATATTATCATTTGATTGTGTTTAAGGTGGTGAGACATACACCTACTTCTATATTTTTCCTGAACTTTTCGTACTACTGCATTAAAATTTGAATTTTTCACCATATAGAATAAATTTTTTTCAAAAAAGGGCAAGTAGTTTCGAAACTACATTCAATTTGCTACAAATTCTCTTGTTGCATATTTCGATATAAGATTGATAAAGTTAGTTCAAATTTTTACGTCAACTTGCCTAACCCCAATTCTAATTTTTATTGCCACTTAAGGGCCTAGTTTGGCATACCATGATCCTGTACCTACCCATATATGTATATTTATATATATCTATATGTGTATACACATACATATACATACACACACACATGTGTGTATACATACCATGATCCTGTACCTACCCATATATGTATATGTATATTTATATATATATCTATATGTGTATACACATACATATACATATATATACATATGTGTGTGTGTGTGTGTGTGTGTCTATACACACACACACACACACACACACACACATATTGATGATAATTATTCAATTGTATATTGTCATTGATGTTTACACAAGTATAGTGATGTTTACACAAATGTCTAATCCTATCCAAGCACAGTCAGTGTTTTTCAAGCTCTCTTGAGCATTGAAGATGATTAAAGTGATTTTCAGTTCTAACCGAGTTCACTCGGGCATTACAGTTTGGTCATGCATTGAAGGATTTAAGTATTGACCGAGTTATGCTTTTAGTGATAGCTGACTAACAACAATTTATATTTTATGGTTAATTGGTATTATGCAGTCGACAAACTTAAGTTTTATTGATTATTTGGAAGGATATTAAGGCCGACTTGACAAAGCTTATCATATATATACAAGGTCAAATTTGTATTGAATAATGAAAGATATATGTTTTGTGATATGAAGTGTGTAGGCGAAATCAGATGGGATTCTGATTGAGGAAAAAACATACAGAGCTGCAATAGAATATTTGATCAGTGAGGATCAAGTTTTAAAGCCACATCAGAGATCTGAATTAGCAAAGACAATTGCTTATCAAAACAGTTCAATCCATTGTTACTCTCTAACAATTGTAGCAGCAATCTAAATCGCTTAACAGAGTAGACTTAACAGTCTTTTGTAAATCCTCTCACAAGGTGACATTTCTATATTGAAGTGTTTGAAGACCTCTTACAAGGCCACTCCTCATAGGGTGATTAAATCCTCTAACAAGGTCACACCTAACCGTGTGCTATTGTAACCTTTAACAGGGTTGGCTTCTAACAGGGCTCACTTCAGAAGAGTGAAAAATAGTAGCTAGTTGCAATTGGTGGTTTTTTCCATATTGGGTTTCCACGTTAAATCTTTGTGTTATTTGTGTACATTTTATTTGCTTTATGTTTTATATTTTTGCACTAAAGGGTAATCACAGTTAATATCTTTAGATTTATTATGTTAACCGAGTGACAGTAGAACATCTTTGTTAACCGAGAAACAATGATAAATTTGTTTAAGACATCTAAGGGACTTGGATTTGTTTTTGTTGTAACTGATTCACCCCTCCCCTCTTAGTTACTCAACTCATTTCCAACAATATATGTGTGTGTGTGTGTGTGTGTGTGTGTGTACACACACACACACACACACACACACACACATATTAGAAAAAAAGGACAAGTTCAATGAATCTAAGTCGATGAGACCTGGAAATGGTAATTATTTCGTTCCAAATTATTTGCTCTATTTTACGAAAAGAAAATGGGCAAATATGAAGGAAGGTAAATTGCCCTATTTACATCGTACAAGAGACGAACAAGACCTATCTATATAGATAGATATAGTTTTGATGAACTCATAAATAAAATAGTCTTAAGAAAACCAAAAAGGGTCTAGTAAAAAATTGATTCTAGATTGGTTGTCATTATCTGTATTTGAACCTACACATATTTGGGAGTACTAGTAAATGATTACAGATAATCGGTAATCGCTCTTATTTACCTTAATTCATCTTGTAATGTTGTTTTTACCGAGAGATAAAAATTAAATAAAAATGAATAGCTCACAAATATCTTATCCTAAGAATTGACCATGACCCTGTAATGAGCAAAATAGTTTGGAGTTTGGATAGTAAGCAACATAGAATTAAATCTTTTCTATTTTTTAGAAATCATTAAAAATGTTATTTTCATTTCTGAAAAATGAGGAACTAGCTAATTTGAAATAATTTTCGAGAAAATAAAAATATGAGAGATGACCACAAAGCGTAGATCTATACGCGGTATTCTTCCTAACACAGATCTATCTTACTACGATACCCTTTTTTATTTTTCAAGAGTAAAAGAAGATTGTAGATCTATGCTGATAATTCGGCGAAACCACACACAAAATGTGTAAAAAACTATCAAATCTATTTTAGTCTACTCTCTTTTCCTTTTTCGCTCTTGTTTGGGGTAAGGATTGCTCAAAAAATTATTCAATTTATTGAACCGGGACTGACAGGTTTAATTATATACCACAATATAAAAATTACTTAATTTTTTAAATTAAAATAATACTTTAAAATTTTCAATATATTATTATCTATTTATAGATTATAGTTATTTCATACAAAATATATTTATTGTTTAATATTTTATTTATACATATTATTATATCACAATTATAACATATTATTTATTATATTTTATTTAAATTACATTATATATAATTTTTTTTATATTTTTGTATTATTGAAAATTCCTAGGTAACTTTCAAGAAAATGCAATCAAAATGAAAATGTTGGTCTCAAATTTTTTTTCTATCTTCTCCTTAATTGTGCCAAAAAGTTCTATAATAGGGTCTCTCTCTCTCTCTCTCTACGTAGTTGATTTGAAACTATTACTTCTTCCTTAAAGACCTTTGTTGCATGTAGACCAATTTTTTATATAATTAACCATCCACATCTCTTTGACGCACCCATTACACACAAAAGTACAATAGCTAGTGAATAAATGAGTTTATACTAACAATAATACTGCACAAGAAATAATGAATAGAGATTAAGACTGTCGGGGATTTTTAAGGTAAAATCTTGGGTTTTTGACATTTGTACAGTGCATATTATTCCACTTGTTCAGTTTTCATGAGCCTTCCATTATTTCTGTCCCACAACAGTGCACTTTTACTTTTTACATTTACATTTCCTAAAAATAGTATCTTGTTTGCACTAGAGTTAATCAGATATTATTCCGCTTTTGGGATTTTTTGTACAACAAATATCTACCTCTTTTGAAAAGAGACAACTTTTGGGATTTTTTGTACAACAAATATCTACCTCTTTTGAAAAGGGACCAAAATAAAGATAAAGTAAGGATTCGACGCTATACAACTGTTTACAAAACATACAAGTTTTGGGTGTTATAAATGGTTTGATTGAGAGTGAGAAAAGTTTTTATTTGAGCGAATGCCCAAAGCATGAGAAAGAATAATGAGAAAGCAGGGATTCATTTCCAACACGCCAACCTGCCAACCTGGTAAAACGAAAGACTATTGTTTTTATTGTACATTTTTTTTCACCTTGTCTAATTTTTATATTGTGTTTATTGTTTTGCTTGTGTTTTATATAGTTGTAATTGTTTTGCTTAGTGTTTAGTTAATAAAATTAAAAGTTAGTATGTTTTTGCAATTGGACCAATGAAAAACACAGCTTGTATATTAAGTCCATGGAGAAAGGCTTTGTCTCAGCTCTTTATCAGAAAGGCAATTATACATATCCCTATAAAAGATGGCAAACAGATAGAGGGAAAAAAACCTTTGTATTTGGTGTGGATTTAAATGAGGTTTGCATTTTTGAGGTTTGTATATTTTGATTTCTAATTTGATTGAAATTCAATGATTTTGTACCTGAACATAAGAGATTGGTGGTCATGGGTGCATAGGAAGATGAATCTGTGTTTTCCAATGGGGAAGTACTGTGTAGATTTCTTGAGGAGGGCCAAAGTGAAAGTGAATCACAAAAGTCTATCATCTATCATGATGTTCAAAACAGATCAAAAAAGTGTGTATTGAAGGAAATATGCAGCAGTAATTATACATTTCATGAAGATGATATAAATGGTTGTTTTCTTTCCCCTTGAACAAATGATTTTGTTGAGATATTGGTGGATCTCATTTAACTTTTTTCATGGGTCTTACCCATTTTTAAAATTTCATCTGTCACTTTGCAAAATATTGTTTCAGAGACTTTGAGTGACAAACCGGAGGATCAGGTATGATTTAGATAAAAATTATATTGAGTTTATTCAGTCTTGAAAATATTCATGCAAATTCTAACTCAGGAAACTACATTTTCAGATCGTTCCATCCATCGAAGAAACATCAACTAAGGAATATGGGAAGCCATGATAAGATGGCAAGCCATGATAAGATGTCAAGCCATGATACGTTTTTAGGTCGACAAAATATTTCTGTAGTTGACAACTGGGGGATATTTATAATCAGCCAATTAATTGGATGTGTCTAATAGTTGTATAATTAAGCTGATAGGCTTTGTGTGGGAGCTTTGCTCTCGGAAATGCCTTTTCTTACCGTATAATTGTCAGCTTCTTTGTTGTGGGTTTTAGTTTTCCCGCTATGAAAACCACTTTGACTTTTTTTTCTCATTAGTTTGGCAAGTTACCTTATTTTTTCCCATTCTTATCCCTGTTTTTTCTTGGAAACCTAGAGTTTTTTTAGTATCATTTAGAGATTTTTTTAGTATCTTTTATCATCTCACTTTAGGAAAGAAGATATATGTGCACAATTGTATCAAAGAATATTCAAAGATTATGGAAAACAAACTATCAACAGCAAAAGTTCCAAAATTTACAGTAATCCATGATTTTATTCAGAACCCGCTATGAGATTACCTTGTGGCCTAGAATTGCAAAGGAAACAGGTATTAAAATTTTGGTGATTAAATAAGTTTTTTTTTGAGAAAACATCCATTTTGAGAATTTCTTCTCGAGTGTTCTTCTTAATTCTTTTCCTACTATGGAAAAGAAATTCTGAGATTATTGTTCTTAATTCTTCTCCTACTATGGAAAAAGAAAAATATTAGTGACTAAAATTAGTTATAGTTTTGGAAAATAAATATTGTACATTTGCTCCAAGATTGAAAAAATTATATATATTAAGATGAAAGATTAAAAATTGAATATCATGTTTCACATATTAATTTTGTGTAGGTGTAAGCCTTATATGAGTTTCTTCATGATCTTGCACTTGAAAGCTTGTTATGCATGTTTGTGACTGAATACATGGTTACTAATAATATTATTTGTTCAGTTTCTTTTCTTTGTCAAAATAAAACTTTCATGGTGATGCTTTATTTTATTGGCTATTTTATTTAGATGAAAGGAAAGAAATATTTCTATAAAACATGATCTCATAGATTTATATGAAAGGAAAGAAACACTTCTATAAAACAGGATTTGGTAGATTGATATAAAAGTAATATTTTTAAATCTTTTATAACTATTTTATAGGATATAATAAAGGAAAGAAACATTTCTATATTTTATTTAATGAAATAAAGATCCTATTTTAATATGGAAATATTTATTATTTTAAGATAAGATAAAATAAAATAACATTCTATTTCTATAAGATAAAAATAATCCCCATAAAGGAATAAAATCTCAAGTTTTTAGTTTGATTACTATTATCTCATTATTATACAAAAAAAACCCTAATTTTTTTTTGTTATGGGCACAATTTTGTAGGATATAATAAAGGAACAAAACATTTCTATAAAATCAAAGCTCCTATCGGCTCATCATCGTTGCAAGCACAAAAGGGTGCAACTGCTATTAGTTAATAAGGTCTAATTAATCTGACATTCTTGAACAATGATTTTTTTGAATACTTTTAAGGAAAATGTTTGAAAATATTGGAAAAAGAGGATTTAACTATTTATTTAGATATTTTAAAAATATTTATATAAATAAATGGGAGAGATATTTATTTGGAATTTTTTAATTTGTTTTTCATAATTATAATATTTACTAAGTGTATGGGGTTTTGATGATAAAGATTCTCTTCCTTCTGCCACTGCTCCTGCTTTTTTTTGATGAATAGTTGTTTGCGGTTTTCTGCTGTGTGAACTCTGCTGGGTGAATTGTATGTTAGTACTTGTACTTATAGGAAGTGTAAATAACGCGTTCACAAGAAATTGAGGATAGTGTTTGAATTTATTATTTATTATTTTAGTCATTAATTTTATTAAACATAATAAATATCAATTTCATTGTTAGTATTTTTAATATTACCCTTAGTTAATGATGTGTGTGTATGTATATGTATGTATATATGTATACACACACAGATATACATAAGCTTAAGTACAAATTTCACAGTAGCGTGTTTTCTTAGCTATTGTACAACAAATTTTCAAAAGCAAAAGATGTCTCATTTTCCTATACTTGTTTTTTTTTTATCAATAAAGGGTCAAAGCTGAAGGATTTATATTTAAAGTACTGAAAACAGTAAAATCAAACAACATACAGAAAGGAACTGGTTCAAAACCCAATCCCACCAAGGGGATTGTGAACCCAGAAAGAGCACCAAGGCTTAACGAAAAGTTTGAAAAAGTATAAAGTTTAGGCTGTTATTAGAGCAAAATTTGTAGTCATATACAAAAAAGAGGACACTAAACCCCCAACGAAATTATCTCCTAGCTTTAATCTGATGGCGAAGTGGAGACATTCTATGTGCTTGCTGTAGAGTTTGAATCTGGGCTTTCTCCCATAATATGAGAGCCACTTCCTTCCTCTTGGTCTTCCTCCGACGAGCCCTCTACCTGCACATCCTCAGCCGTCACATCCTTACCTTCTATTTCTTCTTCACTCTCCTCTTTTTCCTCCTCATCTTCATCATGCTCTTCCTCAGAGTCTACCTCCATGTCCTCTTCATCCTCCTCATTATTTGAGGAATCTAAGCTTCCTAGGCCATCCAGTTTCTCTTGGTACTTATATTGATGTACCCATGGTAATTTTTCGTCTAGATTGTCACCAAAAGGGACATTTAGGCCATCCTCAATACCAAGGAATTTAGAGAGAAAGTTAATGCCTCTCTTCATCACTGAAAACTGTAGCTGGTGATCCTCCCATTCCCAGCCCCAGAGTATGAACAGGCATCTGGGTGGACCAACGTAGATGTTTCTTCTTGTGCCAACTGCAAAGCCTGGAAAGGGTTGTCCTGCTATCATTACTGTGGCCAAATCCCATGGTAGTGGAGTTGTTAGGTTGGAGTCTATGTTGAGAATAGCGTTGTGAAGTCCCACGATGAAGCTCCCTAAGAATAAACGACTGTAGAGATCTTCTGCTAAAATTTTTGAGGTGCGTGCAACTATGATACTTGCCAATCAAACCTGAGCAGATGTCTGAAAGAAATCTATATCTATGATTGGTGCAGAGAAAATTATACCCTAGCACTTTCCTCACTGTGTGAATGATAAGAGGGTGCTTGAAATTGCAAACTTCCATGATTTGATTGGAAGTGATAGGGGTATCTGATGCAATTTGCTCAAGATCAGACCTTAGCTTGATAGGGGTATCCATTGAAAAAACTCATAGGGTTGCTTCTCTAAGTTTTGAATATCAATAAAATAGTGGAGAAAGTCTGCCTTGGCCAAAATAATATAATTGCTAGTTAACTGCAGGTGGTCCAAGAAGGACGTCACAGATTTGACCTAATTTATATACTAATTTTGGTGAATCACCTCATATCTTTTGAAATTTTTATGTAGACACCAACATTCTTACCATTTACTCATTCTTCAAATAATAATAATTTAATCATCCTTAATCAATTATAATTTAATTAAATAATTCTTATTATTTAATTAAATTGAGCCAATTTCTCTCATTTATTTATATAAATAAAAGTAATCAGTTACTATAAATCAATTAATTGAAATGTTAAGATCCACATCACATTCTCACAATGCTCAAAATTAAATAATTAAATTCTCAATTTTTCCTTATTAACTAATTAGTTAAATCATTTAACAAATTATTCAATTCATTCGTGCAAAAAAATTAACTCTTAAATATGCAAGTAATTCACCCACTCATCGAATCCTCATGCAATCATTTAACCTTCCCTCATTCACTCATCAATTTAATTGACTAATAATCATTAATCAAATTAAATATTAGGTAATTATAAACACAAAAATCAAGTGAATTTTTAATTTCGTTATCTCAATTCAACTCATCCATGATTTCCACCTCTCCTCATTATATCTACCAATCATAGATCAAACTCACAATACAAGGTTCAATATAAACTAGGGATAACATTATACCCCTTCCAAAAAAGATATAAATTTTGGCAAATCTTTCATTTTATTGAAAAAAATTAATTTATATCGGCAAATCTTTGAATTTTTTGAAAAAAAAATATTCTTATTGGCGATTATTTTTGAATCACAATTATTTTGTAGAAAATATTGGCGAATCTTTGAATTTTTTGAAAAAAATATATTCTTATTGGCGATTACTTTTGAATCACAATTATTTTGTAGAAAATATTGTTGAATCTCAAACAATAGTAAGAAATTCATTAATCACAATGGAAAATACATTCACTTAAAAAACAAAAATCTTATAGAAAATTATTGGGCTACATGTGGAAATGTTTAATGGGTTTAAGGGATAAACTCTATAATATTTAGTTGCTACCATTTATTAAAATGTAATCTATTAATCCTCATTATATTGTGTGGGATAAATGTACTGATTTTTTTTAATTCTAATGGAACCCAAAATTTCTTCAAGACCATTGATTTCTATTGAGATCAACAATCCAAAGGAAATTTTAGTCCTCATAAGAATTACAAATCAAATAACTTAAGACTTTTACCTCATGGAATGTAATGAGGATCACTAGATTATATTTTAAATAAATAATGACAATTGACTATCTGCTGGTCATTTTCAAATAGTTACCAATGTGTACTATTATTAGGTACATCAGGTCTAACAATCACTTTAACATGCTGATTGGTCTGATTACTGCTAATTTCTTTTGGAATGTCAAATTCAACACCAATAGCAGCCAATCTATCAGCATGTTTATTCTGATTTCTGGGTATGGATATCAGATTAAATGCATCAAAAACATCAAGAATATCCAATACCCTGTGCTTGTATGATTCGAGTAGCTCATTCTTGTTAAGATTGATGTTTCTCACTTGATTAACTATTATTTCACTGTCACCATAAACCTTCAAACAATCAATACCTCTTCTTCTTGCCCATTCCAATCCATGAATAAGAGCTTGATACTTGGCAGTGTTATTGGAGCAGCTAAAACATAGCTAAAAAGATGAATAATACCTTTCATTATTTGGATAAACTAGCATGCAACTGCCACCAACCCCAACTTTGTTCCTTGTACCATCAAAAAATAGCTCCCAAACTTTGTTATTTTGCTGTCGAAATTGTTGTTCTATACCTTTTTTTGGGTTGGGGATGAATGAATCAACTTCATGTATTAAATACATGCCCAAACCAACATGTCCTAGATGTTGTTCATAAATACTCTTTGCTTGATTTTGAGAAACCCACTCATCAAGGAGTATATCCGATATTACCTCAGTTTGAGTGTTACCTTCCTGAATGACAAGATATCGCTCTTGATTGCTTGCAAATAAGTTGGCATTGATATAACCTGGGGAGTAAGACTCAACATGATCCTTGGAAATAGGCTTAGATTTTATGGTAACTTTGGTACCATACCTGGTTCTAAACAACATATGAGACCAATCAAAAGATAAGTAACTTTTGATTTTAGCAATGAAATCCCTTGGTCCAAGCATATAGAGAAATAAGGAGGCAACTCAATGACATAGATATCCCATGGGATAAAGAAATTTGGACAAACCTGTAGGGTCAAATAAATATTCGTAATGATCCCTGTGGTATTAACAATCCCTCTAGCTGCACAACTCCCTTTTCAAGTGGTTCATACTTGATACCCAACTTATCTATAATTTGTTTGGGCATTACCGAGCTGCTAGCACCCAAGTCAATCATGCAAATGTGGGCTAGGTGGTCTCCTATTATCAAAGACACATAAAAAGATGGGGAATTAATTGTTGGAACTCAAGTTGTTCTTTTTCTTTAATAACAACATTGGTCATTACAACTTTAGCTTCTTTGCTTTTGGCTTTACCTAAAAGACTTAAATCTGATAAAGTTGATTGCAAAAGATCCTTTTAACCTGGAATACCCAAAGAATCCCACATGGAAATAGATACATTTTATTTTTCATGTGATCCAAAATATTGAACGATGTCATATTAAACTTAAATTGGGCCTTCGTAGCAATGGCATCAATGTTAACAAAAGTTGGTTGTACCAGGATCATAGGTTGTTCTTTGTTTGTTGAAAGTGATCCTTTTGGAAAATCTCGCACACTCTCAGTATTAGATGGACCAACAACTTGTTGTCCATACTCTATTGCCATTTTTTGCTTATGGTGTTGTCTGAAACATCAAGAGTCACCTGGTTTACACTACAAAAGTTCTCATCCTGCCAATTCATAAGCATTGCCTCTAGCTGTTTCTCTTCTTGCTATTATATAGAGGCTTCATCAGAAGTACTTGCCACCAAACTTGGGCTATTTTGAACCATTAAATCCTAGTTGATGATTCCATTTGTACAAGCATTCTGATTATATGGTTGATTACATGGGAAACACCATTCGTAGTCCTGAGCCAAATTATTTTGAGTGGGCACGAGCTCCTTTGAAGAGCTAGAAGTGTTGGGGTTATAAAGCTTATAAGGCTTGGTGCTAAAATTTTGCCTTTAACCTTGGTAATTGGGCTGATATGGTGTCCTATTATTCTCATTTTTCTGAAAAGGTGGCTGGTAAGGGGGATGGTAAGGCCTATATCCTTGAATTTGTTATTTTTTCATATTCACCATTTTATTACCAAAGTTTTGTAGCATACCTTTAATCTCCTGTAACTCAATAGACTGAGCCAGAATAACATTTTCATGTCTATTGGACTGATGATTAAGTGTTGGTAATGTTGTTGTAGCTAGAATAATAGCTAAGGGGGATATTTGTGAAGGTATTATTGACTGAACTACAGGTGCTTCTGGAAAAATTGGCATAGGTGGCCTTGGGGCAATTTTTCCAGCCTTTATAAGACCATTTTGTTCTCTAATGGCCATATCGTAAGCACCCGACAGTGTAACCCTCCCATCGATTGTATCATATTTGCTATATCACTATTGAAAGCCCTTAAATAGTATAAAAAAGCATGATTGGCTGAGGGTCTTATCGTTTGAGGAATTCTTTCCCACATTTTCTGGAAACAAAAGTTTGAATCCATTACTTGCTCATGAGGGGCCCTTTTAATAGTTGACAATTGTTTCATCAAAGAAAGATGGTATGGTTTGTCTTCAAAGGAGTTGCAAAGCTTAGTACCAAGATGATCCTATTTGGTGATAGATTTTACTGGTAGCCTTTTGAACTATTATAATTCTTTTCCTTTGAACGAAGCAACCAACAACCTGACTGCCACATTATCTTTGGTAACATGATGTAAAGCACAAAGATTAGCTATGTCTTTTATATGCTCAACTGGGGTGGTTTGATCCTCACCCATGAAATATGGTAGACTTTTCAATGAAACCACAGGGATGATATCATGCTAAGCTAAATTCAGTGGGATGCCTTGGTTGAATGCAATGAAAGGTTGGTTCCTTTGAAGTGTAATGGAAACCTGCAAAACTTGACTTCCTGGGGTAGTAGAAATCGGAATAGAAGAATGCACTCTTACTGCAGGAGGCATAGACTTGGTTCTCCTTGTATAAATAAGTATCTCTTGTACCTTTTTAGTTTCTCTCCCTCTTCTCCTAGGTCGAGACAACTGAGATGAAGAGTTTCTCCTTGTTTGCACTCTTCTCATGTGTTGTAATAGACTAGTCCTGACTTTCCAAAGCTCAGAGTTGCTAAGTGTGTACTTTTTAAACCTCTTTTAGGCTAAAATTTTTGTTGTACACACTAACTGCAATAAAAATATTGTAAAAAGGGACTGAAAATTAGTCACTAGTCCCACCAGGCGTGCCAAAAACTATTATCACTAAAAAATGCACCCTAATCAAGTTTCCAAGACTACTTGACTAATTTTGAGGAACATGGAAACAAACCAAGGTTGTGGGTAACCTATCGTTGGAATGAATATCCGGATGAAGGCCGACTTCCTATTTGGTAACTCACCTAAAACCACCTAAAACTAAACCTTTTTCTAGAGGAAAGAGGTAGAAGGATGAACATAAATAAATTTTAATTCCTAAAGGGTGATGCACTAGAAATGAAAATCTGAGAAGAACATATGTGACTTGACACATAGTGAAATGGTAACATAAGCTCGTTTACACAACCCCACTAAATCACAATATTTGCATAATCAATTTGTAAGAAGGTCAATAACAACATTTCCCTAAAAAAGAGAAAGAGTTATCACAGTTTTGAAAAAAAATTGATTAAGCACAACTTAAAACCTGCAAAGAAATATAAAACATTGCATAAAGGCACTAATATGTGATACAACTTCAAGGATCAAGAACATAAAAAAAGCTTGTATCAACACTAAGTACATATTAACATACTAAATAGGGAAGGCATAAGCTATGAGTCACAACAATAAGGTGTCATAAACCTCTTTATCTCTGAAAAATGGGTTACAAAAACCACTTTGCCTCTGCCAAGAACTCAGAAAAAAAATCACACAGAAACAAGCCAAGAGGAAAAAGAACTCCTTTACAATGAATCTTCAACTCATACTTGTGCACCTTAGCCCAACTGCCTCATTTAAGAGGACAATAAATTCTGGGTTGGATACAAGGAAAAAGACCAATTTTGAGCCCTTCAAAGGACTTCAAAAAGGTATTATGTGTCCCCAAAGTCACTTCTCATAATTAACCTCCATAAATGCAATCTTATCCTGAAAATAGCTCATAAAGAGTCTCTGAAATGTAATAACTTGCAGACTTTAACAACTACATTTTGACTTTAAGATTTGTCATGAATTGAGCAATAATGCCCTTTTGACTTTTTAAAAGTAATAATAAATATCTAAATGCTCTTAAATTAATAACTTATTAAGTAATTTATGTTTTATTATTTAAAAAAATATAAATTATATTAATAATATTATTTAAGTGAAAAATCAATTAATAATAATATTATTATGATGATATTTATTGAAAGAATAATCTATAATTTACTTAATAATTTATTAAAATATACATTGCAGAAAGAAATTATTTATTAATATTTTTAAAAATTCCACCTTCCATATGCATGTCTAAACCATATTAAAATGATAAAAGATCATTTCAATAATATCTTACATACTGCATATTATGACTTCATGGAAGCATAAAGACTTTTTAAGTGATAAAAAACATCACTTACTAAACTCACGATAGAGCAATTTTTTTTTTTATAAAAACATTAAGTAAAATGAGGCATATTAGGGCTCGAACACTAATATCAACTCCCATTTTCACTTGCATTTTTCTCTTTGCTGAGAAGAAGCTCTGGCCGCCGCTCGGGGATATGTCGCCAATGAGGTTTTGGAGTTTTCTGATGGAGATTTTGCAGTCTTTTAAGAGGCATTTTGTTTGCAGATCCTGGAGCCTTTTCCATAGATTGGCTCATGATCATAGGTACCTTGAGGACTTTTTTTCATTTTCTACCAGTATGCTTGGTCCTTGAAACACGACTCTTTTAAATGTTTCCCTGTATTACATCCTACATGCTTAATGCTTTATATTTCAGGATGAATAATCATTATCGAGCCCCACAATTCCTAATATGGATTTTTCAAAAATCTTAACAAATGAAAAATCCAATATTTTTATGAGGGTATTTCTCCTTTTTCATGGATGCTACCGATATATGCATGTTGTGGCTTTTTAGCTCTGTATTTTCACTTCATTTATAGCCATACATACTTGAAGAATCTGAAAATGCTTGAAATCTATGCATATATGATACTTTCATCTTGCACAGGAACTCTGGAAGATGAAACTCTTTTCTCCATGTATTATGATGAATCAATGCTCATTTACAAGCTGGAAATACCGTCCCTTCTAAGTTTGACGTTATCTAGAAATAAAGTAAATAAAGAAAAACCCCTTACTGAAACCCCTTACTGATTGAGACCAGGGTATGACTGATTTCGACATTATGAACAAGAATGTATCACTGTTTATGCACATGTTGCTTTGACATATCCTGTCATTTGATCTTTTCTGGATTTTTAATACCAGTCATGCTTTTTCTATATCATTATGACAATGTAATTGTGTTGCATGATTTTTTCAACCATTTGATGATCCTCATGTACATTATTATTATCGTACACAACCCCATGCTTGGTGCAAGACCAATCAAACCTCAAAAATTCCTCTTTGTCATTATGATACAAAAACATATATACCATAGTATTTTGGGCTCTCTTTCAAATAGATTTACAAAAAGTTGCTCCTTCCATTACTATTTGATGAATTGTATTCATTATGAGATTCTGACCTTTCATGATTATTTCCTTTGGTTTTATTGTACTTTATCGATTGATGCCCATTCTATTGATGTTTATCTTTGTATGAAAAAGTTGGTCATTACATTCATACCTATTCAGAATCATATTTTTTTGCTCTTGTATATGTTTTAGCATGTTCTAATATTTTAGATTCCCACTGTTACATTGCACTTTGATGCATTGAGATGATGTCCTACGATGAGGAAGCATATATTTTATCTCTATTCTTAGAACTATAACTGCACATAGATATGTCCTTCTAAATTCTGATCCACATCTGCTCTATTAACCATGCAATCCATATTTTCCTCAGTAGATGTGGATGCACTATTGTTGATGATGATGTATTTGCAAATATATATGTTCTTACTTCATTTTAGTAGTGACACTACTGCTGATGACTCTGCTTTGATAAGTTGATCAATGCCTCATTATTTCATGCTCAAATTATCAGTGCTCCTCAAGTGCAAAAGTTGTGTCCTTTACTTCTTTTGATTCCTATAGTACTGTAAATATGTGGTCTATCCTTCATGGCAGTACTCTTGTATCCAAAACATCAACTTTGTCTCTTTGAATTATTTTGATAATTGTTGCTTGTTGTAGCTTCTTCATGACTGCATTAGTTCCAACTCTATTATTTATAATTGAATCTTGAAACTACCCTTATGATCAAATAGAAAACACCTATAATGTTGAACACATGGTGACGGTATAGGTGACCGATTTCACCAATTCTGTATATTACTAAACACAATAATAAAGTGATCAAACACTACATTAATCTTATCACTATCCTTTTTTATGATATTGTGTCATATCTTTTGGAAAATAGCAGACACCTTGTTCCATTTTGCATTGCCTTTAGATTTTCAGACTTACTATTTTATGATGTGTTTTGCATACTGTTGCTCCTAAAAATGATCTTTGTACACTATCATGATTTTTATGATAGCATGCATTTATTTTTTATCACTTTTTATGTAGGGAAATGATAAATACATTTAGGAATTACTTAGGATTTCACATGCTTAGCGTGGTCCTTCCTTACACATTTTTGTGCCTTCATGTTCAATCCTGATTTCACATGTATGCAATCTGTGGTTGAAAGCTTGTCTATGATCTACGACAGTATCTTCTACTCTCACCACGCATTATATATTATGTCATATCATACTGGACATCTATGCAATTTGATCATAGAATCGCCACTTCTTTTGATTTAGTAAAATCATTATATCTAGTTGTTTTCCTTAAATTAGAAATCATATATTTTCCTCCATAAGTGATTGCCTTCTTCAAAGCCTTTTTGCATCTATGATATTTTCTTAATGATTGTCCTTATAGTAGCAATATCACTATTTCTTTTTGTTACCGTTTCCTTGAACAATAAATGTTTTCTTGAATACTCTATTGTATTTGATTCAAACAACATATAACTACCATTTTCAAGGTTTTATAATTGTTCTTGTGACCTGTAAACTATATTTATATCAGGTTCTATTGCTACTTCTCATATGATGGCATTGTGGCTATCAATGTATATCCTTGCTATTTTGATTCATTGCTGCTCCTTGAAATGGTGATATCTCTGGAATATGTTGACTTTTATATAATCATGCTGCAATCATGGATTTTTCTATTTCTTTTCAATTCCATCTGGTGTTGAAGAAAACATTATATTTAGTGTATGGGAAACATTATGCTCACTGTCTCTGCTCATTGTTGATTGTATTCTGTCTTTATGGGATTGTCTTTTGTTTAGCTGTATTGTGCTTTATGTATATGATGAGAAAATATGGGTTGATGTCTTGAACTTGTTTCACTTTGATAAGATGGGCTCAACCCTTGTGGGAGCCACATTTTACCCCACTTATCAAGATGAAAACCCCTGCATCTGCACAATCAAACTAGTTAGAAAATAAAGCATTATTTTTGAGGTGATGCATATCTATATGGGTAATTGTGTGTGACCAATGACCAGTCATTTCTTAGAACTATGTTCTAACCCATTTATTTACATTCCTTCAGGGTACATGGAAGCGAGGATCAAATACTTGGGTGACAAAGCAAGACATTCTCCCTTCAACACTACTTCAACCCATGCCATTCATTCAGACAATGAATCACCCTTGTTCTTACATATTTGCTTTCTCTCTGTTGTACATATATTCATGCATAATTTTGATTCAAAATACAATCATATATCTTTAGCTAGTTTCACGGCTTGTGTGGAGCAAAAAATAATCCTTTGAGAAATGAAATGTTTACATTTTCAGAAAAGATCTATAAAGAATGATTTTACAATGTTACATGCTCTTTTCTTCATTAAATGCAACACTTTATTTGATGTAATGTTTTTTTGAAGTTTATTGTATTTGATTCAAAACTCATGAAGTAGGATGAAAATCTAAATGTACCTTTTGATCTGAGACACAAGGATCTACCTAATTGAGTTGGGTAGGTGAAATTAGGTAACAAAAAATCATACACAAAATAAGACAAAAATTGAAAGTCTAAATAATGAAAATTACTAATTAATTGGTCATTTAAACATTGAATGATGAAATAAACACACATAAAGTTTATACAAAAGAAGATCCATTATGAATAAGGTAATATATATTTGTGCATATAACCTAATGCATGTAAATGTAATTGTCCAAGCAAGAAAGACAAGGTTTCTTTAAATGTGTCAAACATAGATACCTAATTAGAATGGAAATTTAAGGACATCGGGTTCACAAAAATGTCATGAAAGAAAATTGGTGATGTGGGAGTCTTTCACCACAATGGATGGTTAAACTAGCAATACTTTCACACAGTAGAAGGAAAATTGATCCACTAGGCTCAAGGATTAGATTTTACAAATAGATTCAAAAAATTTGTACATTGGTTGACCTTTGATCCAAATTGCAGTCCAAAATAGTAGTTAATAGGAACCTCTAATGGTTAAGGACAAGTTTGACTCACCTTATACTAGCAGACTTCTAATAAAACTTCAATCAACTATAGCTCTTTGTCAACCTTCCCTATCATTGTCTTTGTACCTACGCCACCTGTCATTTGTACATAGAAAATGTGAAATAGGTTGGGGAAAATGGGTTCACCTTGGTCAAACCCCTTTTTAGGAATTAAAATTGAAACTAAATCAATTTTCTTGAAAAAGGGAAGGACATTGTTAGTAGCATAGGCTTGATAAAATGCAATACCTTCACAAACCTTTGTTTTATTGAATCACTTATGAAGATGTTTGAAAATGATCTTTGATGTCATCTTAGCCTTGGATCCAGGATAGAAAGATCATGGATGCGTTCACATATTCTTTGATCTATTCATTACTCCTTTCCTTCCATGCTTGATGCTTGAAGAGACGAATATCAATGAATATATTGCCTTGATTTCTCCTTGAATTTAAGACTTGAATGCTTGATTTCTTGGACTTGAATGTGAAGTGATGCTCATGGATGCTTGATCATGGACTATGGATGCCAAAATGAGGGAGGTAGCATAGCTTTTATACCTTGAATTTGATACTTGATCCACGTAAGATGCATGAGAGCTAGGATCACTCAAAGGAATTGCATGCTCAATGGGAGAAAAATGAGATAACTCATGGAGTCACAATACACGATCAACTCTACCAACTAAAATAATATTTCCACTATGATCTTATAACCACTAAATTAGGGGTGAACCCAATTGTCTTTCCCTTCCCACTATGAGTAATCTGGTAGATGGAAAGAAGGTTAGAAGATAGTGAAGGGAATTAGAGAGCATCATTGAATGTCCCATCATAAACCTCATTAGAACCACTCCCAGTATCACTCATGTACGTGTTATTACCCATAAAACCTGTGGAAAAGAGTCATGGTCAAAAGAATAGAACATACCCTATGAAGATGCTATATGATGTGAGGCTCCTAAATCAAGAAGCCATTTGATAGATTGAGTATGTGTCGATGCAAAGAGAGCATGACCTTTAATCCTATCTGCACCATGTGCCATAGAAGTTGACCCAGAATGTGTAGGTCTTGATGTGGTAGAAGAAGATGCATGACATAAAGGGGGTTGAATATTGTGCTTCTATTGAAGATGTATCATCTCATCAATCTTCCTTGCATAACATATATGTTCATCATTTCCTAGCTTAGTGCAATATTCACACTATAGATTATACATATTTGATTATGACCTCTTGGAAGAGGAAGAAGAATCTGAAGAATTATGTGATTGTGTGTCCTTGGGTGGCTCATGTTTCTTGGAATCCTTAGGTTTCTATTTCTTTCCTTTTCCATGTGAGCCTTCTAATTTTTGGAACTTTGGGAAGCAATAAGAGCCTATTATTTGGAAGATTTTAATCTCCCCATTTAAGCCAACATAATTTTCCCTCATGTGAGTTGAGAAGTAAACTCATCAAGTGAAGGCATGGTGTACTGAGAACCAATACATCTTGGTGTCATAAAATGTGGAAACAAAAATTGAATAATCAAGACCAAGCTTGGCAAGGATAGAGAGAATCAACTAAGAGTCCCCCTTCTCAAGGTTGTATTCTTCAGCTGTAAGTTGAGAGACTTGAGTTTTGTGAAAAGGTTCTGGATGCTATAAAATTCATTAGTATTTGAGCCAATAAGACTATTCTATGGATTTGAAACCCCCTCAATGTATCTTTCTTCCCAAACAAGTTCTCCAATGTAGTCCAAATTTTGATTGGGTTTGGTACAAGAGACAACATGAAAGAAGAGATTTGGATACATAGACATGCATAATCTACCAAAAGACTCATCATACCTATTAAACCATTTTCTCTTCTTAGCATCACATGTAGGTTCATACTCTAATCTCCTAGTCACTTGACATAAACCCATATGCTTCAGGTGTATTGCCATTTATTTTCTAACCAAAGTAGTTGAATAGTGTAAGGGGGAATATTATATGAATCCATGATAAATTATGGAAAAAGTATTAAAATGGACTAACACCAATACAAATCATCTTAATGCCAAAATATTCCACTAGAATCAAAAAATAATCAACTAATTTGTATGGTTTCCACCAAAGAGCCCAAAACTACAAGATTGAGGTCTCTGAGTATCTAAATAAAAATCTATAAAGAAGGTCTTGAGATCTGTATAAAAGACTCCAAGAGCTTTCCAACGATGTACAAAAGTAAAAAAGCAAAGTTAGTTTTCTCAAGTTATGGCTTTGGAAGTGCAAAACTAAATGTTTAGTTTGGAGGCCTTGTATGTAAAATTGGTGAATAATCTAATCAAACCAGCAATATGCCAAGATCTATGCCAAAATCAGCTTTCCAACGATATTTTAGTTGGTTATGACCAAATAACCAACTGCAAATTTTAGGGAAAACTAAGGTTTAGAGGGCTTGCACATGCAATCTATACTACTAATGTCAGCATGATATCATGATGACATCAACAAAATGCACTCAAAATATTCTCTTAATCAACAATAAATTTGATGTCCATCACTAACTACAATATTTTTCATAATATACTATCGAATGACTAGAATATTCTCATGTCTCATAATATTTTTCTTATTGCCAAAATATTCTTAGGATTATTACAATGGAATATGCCTTTGGAGACTTTGTTGATTCTAGGATAGCATCAATATATGGGTTGCACCTGCCCAAGTATAGGCCTAGCGCAAATGTCACGTATGTCCAATTTTTTTGAAAGAATATGAAAAAATTTACAATTTTTTGTTGAAATTTTTTTAGCGCTCCACCTTTTAACTGCATGCGTTGATGCAACACTGATAGTAGTTTTGCATGTTGTGTTAGTGACCATATAGTTCCTTAGTTAAAACATTTTGCCCCAAATTGGATGATGCCTTTTTTGACAATTTTATAGTTGATTTATTGATTTTTGGGCACTCTAAGCTCAATAGTGATCTTTGTTTTACGCCAAAGTGCCTAGATATTTTAGGTGCCTTTGGATTTTGCCTTAATTTTCATGCCTTAAGCCAAAATTACCCAAATTTTGAACTTCTTAGATTCTAATGAAACAACAACCGATCTTAGGGTTTTTCAATGTTGTGGACATGATGGAAATCTCCATTTGACCCCAATATGCTCAATTTTTATTATCAAAGGTTGGACCCCTCAAGCATGTGGGCAGGAACTTTTCAGATATAGTGCTCTAATACCATGTAGGAGTTGATGAAACAACCACCAAAGCCAAGGATCATCTAAAAGAAAAACACCTATGACACAAAAGAGATCAACCAAAGATAATATGTTCTATTGCACAATAATGAATTTTGATGCATCACAATGAGTGAAAGAATTGATTTATAGAAAGAAAGAGTACTAAAAATATCCAAAAGATAACTCAAACTAGAAATAACAAACTAGCGCTAGATATGCTAACTAGAAGTACATGATATGCACAATGTGCAATCTAGAGCCCAACTAGACTAGACAAACCTAAATTTAGGCTCAACTAAGTGAGATCAAGCTAGAACATGAATGTGAAAATATGTAATCAATTACACATAATAATATGCATGAGAATATTGTTGAGCATGCACACAATTAAGTCATGCAACATATGCAAGTGTGCCTAATGCAACAAATATGCATGCTCTAACACCTACAAGGCTCATTCATCGACCCCAAAAGCCAATCAACCGAATAGTCACACCTCTTAAACAACCATTATATTATCCATAGGTATAGAAAATTGATTTAGAAACATGCTCTCTATCATTATTTTGGTCAAATTATTTTAATTGGGTTTCAATCTAGATTATAGGGTTTTAATAATTCTCTTTCTTACTCCATCTTAATCTAGGGTTTTGACATAATTAACAACTCTATTACAATAATTTAAAATTTAGCTAATATACAACTATCATTTTTTTTAATTTCATATAGGTCTTAATTGAATCCACCATGTTATATCTTAGTTGCAAGGGTTACATGTTAATTTGGATCTAATTTTCATACAATCAATCTTAATTTTAACAGAATTGAGTGTGAATAATATAATTATAATATGTAGAAGATCCAACCTTCCAATACACAATGAGAAATATTTATCGCAATAGATGCCAAAATTATATATCTTTATTTACAAAATTCTCTTTAAAATTCATATATAAATCTTTTCAATTCTCCTAAAATCTCACTTCAACAAAACTTGTATAATTCTTTATCATTCTATAAATTTATATTAGAATTCAAGCTTAATTCTCTTGGATATTCTACTATGCCAAAATAATAGCCTAGCATTCATGAAAAGCGTTATGGGTTTTAAGTGACTAATAGAGGCCTCACCACCTAGATCCATGAGGTAGCATGTAAAGGACATGTGGAGGCCCCACTACTATTACAATGTGTTTGCAAAGGACATTATAAGAAGTAAATAAACTACTAAAATTACAACTTACATCTATATCTCTATTTATCTCTCTCTATATCTCCCTCTCACTTCTTTATCTATCTCTTTTGATCCATATATCTATCTCTCTCCTCTATTGGTTTCTCCTTGTTTCTCTTTATCTCCACCCTATCTCTATCACTCCTCATCTCTCAGCCCCCTCTCTCAAACATAACAAGAGAATATTGGAAATAAAGTCATGTCATCTTCCTCACTTAGAGGTTTTATTTTAGTCATGTTTGGATACTTGTAAGCAGTTGCATAGTTCAATTAAAGCTATCAATTTTCTATTAAGACCTTTGTAGTACAAACAACTTCATTTGCTAGATGGCCTACCAATTGACCACAAGTACTACACCAATGTATACAAATAATAGACCAATTTTTTTTTCTCTAATTTACCTTCCACACCTCTTCTACATACCCATTTCTTAGAGGGTCAAGGTGTACTCTATGTACTCTTTCCTTTTCCTTTATCATATTTTTCTCTTTTTGGTTGACCTACATTTTCCTCTCACTCTCTCTTGGTCTGCTCTTTTCATTATGCCTTCTCCCTTGCTCAAATTGATAGCTCCTTCACCTTTTGATGTCTTGTGGCTTGCTTCTCCAGCCTTATTACTTATGAGCTACTGCCTAGTGTGTGTGTGGTAAAATGTGGCCTTCAACGTACAACACCAAATACTCATTAGACAATTAATTTAAGGGGGTTAGTATCAAATGGGAATCAAAATCATTAGAAAAACTACCCTCAAGAGTGGCTTATTACTTCCTAGTTGAAGTGAGTTTGATTCTTAGAGGATGCTCATCAGATTGGCATATAGAATTAGTGACTAGACGACTCCAAAATGGAATATTTCATGAAATGAGCAAGATGCATGAACTTGCATACTTTTCTCTCAAAAAATCTTGGAAATGACATGCATGCACAAGAAAACTAAATGCATATTAACCATGAGATAAAGCTAAGAATGTCATCATAAGCTACCAAATTAAGCTAGAAATGAAGCTAGAATCTAAATGCAAGCAAGCTAAGCTACCATGAAAATGGAGGCAAGAACAATGATTAAAACCTAGAACAAAAATAGCATTATAACTTTACTTCTCAAATTGCCTCATGTTTGAACAAAGGGAGCTATCCATTTTATAGGAAATTTGGTGAAATGAAGGGTCAAGATTCAACCAAGAAGGGCGGTAGAGGTACAATTTGCCTTAATCAATGTGGGCTTGATCCAAGGGAATGCTTTCGATTGGTCAACTGTGTGCTTGTTTGGGGGAGAATGAGACAAATTTTGCAATTTCCCCATTTAATTTCTTTTATTTGAATTTTGAGTGCTCACACATGTGTGAGGATGTGTGAATGGGCTCATTTAATTAAAATGGGTTTATAAATTTTAATTAAACCCAATAGTTTAAGCAATTAAGTGATTTAGGCTTTGATTAACAATTTGATTCTACAAGTAATGTTTAATTATGTAAGCAAGTTTGATTAAATCCTCCCATAACTAGGGTCTAGCAATAAATGTCTTTGATTTAGGGTTTCTTAAGACTAATTACTCGATATAGGGGCCATTGGTTTGCTAGACCAATTTTAGGTGATTACATTTTCTCTCTTTGAATTGATGTGCGAGTAGCATGTTGATTCAAAGAAATTTTGTTGATAGATAATGAATAGCTTGATGTGAGGCGATGAAACTATCCCTGAATCGATTCTGAACTTGATTGAATGAAGACCGGTTAAAAATTGAAGATATAAACACTGGACTTGATTGAACGAAGACTGGTAGGGAGATCTAGAGATATCAGCTCTTGACTTGATTGAGCGAAGACCAATTGAAATTTGAAGATATCAGCTCTGGACTTGATTGAACGAAGAATGATAGGGAGATCTAGAGATATCAACTCTGGACTTTATTGAGTAAAAACCTATTGAAAATTGAAGATATCAGCTCTGAACTTGATTGAACAAAGACTAATAGGGAGATCTAGAGATATTAGCTCTGGACTTGATTGAGCGAAGACTAATAGAAAAGTTTAAGCATTCAACCTGATGTGAAGAAATGAAACTGAATGTCTATCCTCAAAGAAGATCTCCCAATCTTGGATTGGTTTGGATGACAAGTCAACGTGATGTGGTGCGATGAGATTGACTACCATTCGATTGATTGCTTGGGATAACTGACTTGATATGGTTCATGATGAAGCCAATTACCGGATTAAGAGGTATTACTAGACTGATGTGGTGCGATGAACCTGATATGCCCCTAGAGATTCAGATGATTTGATGTGTAGTGATGAAAATCACTTAGAGGAATCTTGATTTAATGTGGAGCCCTGATACCCCTATGTTAGTAATAACGGAGAGGGGGGGTGAATCAGTGGCTTCAAATTTTTATCTTTTAATCTTTAACCACCAATCAATATACCTCATATTATTAAGTCCATACAAGATGTATGCCATGAAAAAATTCTAATAATTGACTATCTGTCGGTTTACCTTGTCTGTCCTTATTCTCCTTGATAACCGATAAGCAACAAAACTTATTTACCGATACTCAGTAAATATGCAGAGTATACCTATCAATCCAGAAATGTGTATGTGAAATGTAAAACAATAAAGTAATAAACCATACACACATAACACATGGATTTTAACGTGGAAACCCTGTTAAGGGAAAAACCACTGGGACCAGTATCCCAAATTTTCACTCTTCTGAAGTGAGCCCTGTTAGGAGCCAACTCTGTTAAAGGTTACAAACACACTGTTAAGTGCGAACTTGTTAGAGGATTTTATACATAGAGGTTGTCACTTAGTATCTGGCATCTATTTTTCTACCATCCTTGAATTAGCCTCCTTCTTAGACTGTCAATAGGCTTTAGGCAAATCTTGCTACCATCCTTGAATCAACCTTCTTCTTAGGCTGTTAATAGGCTTTACGCAAATTCAATGCAACTTTCATGAATCAACCTTTTTGGCAATCTGTTAGGATATATCTCAATTATAGAAGATGGTTAAGTCTTGCTCTGTTAAGAGACTTGATGCTTCAATGGTTAAACTAAAACATTATGACCTATTTCTAATGCAACTTGAATTGAAATTTTTTAGATCTATTAAGTACAATACCTCTCTGATCAATATACCAATTCAATTCTTTGTGCTCCACACTTTCTACTCTGTGATGTTGTGCTTCACTATTCGTCGGTGTCTGCAAAATTCTTTAGCTCTCCTTCAGCTTGATTGATCAGGACTATATGAAGTTATCCTTCACTAGTTTCTCTTCAGCATCTTCTTTCTATTCACTCCCCTTCCATGTATGTGATTGCTTGTCATTCTGGAAATGAATTATGTGTGTCTCTTATATAGACATGATATTCCTTTATTCTTGATTCTTGATTCCTGATTCTTGGTGTGAGAAACAATCCAGCCAATCTGATTTACGGCTTTAACTCCTGATTTATCTTGTAGTTATCTTCTTGTCAACTGTATAAATCATCTTTAAATCAATTACTTAACTCTGGGCGAATAAAAAAAATAAAACAACCAGTTAAGTCTATCTTTAAGCTCTGCCAGCTAGATATTTTGTCATTTTCTGAACTCTCTATTCTGTCAGTCAATTCTGCAGTTAGTCATTGGTGACAACTGCTAGTTCCATCGGTGTAACTCCAGTTAGCTTCAGGATCTCCGTCTGTCGGGCATCATTAGATTTTTCTTGTCAGGCAACTCTATTTTCAGCTCATCGAGCATCCTATGATTTTGCTTCATCAGGCAACACTGTTTTCTATTCGTCGAGTATCACTGTGACTTTTTTTTGTCTTTACTAATGGTGTGCACTTTGTCAGTGTTTTGTGTCACTTAGTGAATACTTGAATTTTATGTATTGTTGAAAGCATAATCACTGTTCCATTGATTCTCTGAAGTCTTTGGCATTATGTATATGACCATACAGATGATATCAAGTTGACATCAATGACAATACAAACCATTAACTAATTTAATGTCTTGCATCATCTTCAACTTAACATTATCAAACATTCAATCAGTTACATGTCATCAATCTCTCCCTTTGGCATTGTTGGCAACATACTATATTATCACACTATACTACTTCTAATACAATATGAAATAAAATTGTTGAGATTCATCAAATTACCAAACACTTTGTTTTGATAACCGATAAAAATGTCTGACCGCCGGTAAGATTTTTGTTAGCTTAGATTTGATTCTTGAAGCTTTCTGAGTTTCTTGTACTGATGTGTTGTGTTCTCTTCTTGTGTCAATTTCTCTCTTTTGACTGTTCTTCTTGTTTGATGTCTCTGTCTTTTGTCAGCAATTCTCCCTTGTATATGATACAAATTCTCTCCCTATGGATATGATCTCTCCCTATTTGGAGTAATCTGATAATGATTAATTTCTTGTGATAATATGAATACATTCTCTCCCTTTGACAACAATGCCAAACAAATATTTTACAAATATCTGACATTCATGTCAAACAATTATTTTCTTCTATCCATAATATATTCCTTGAATTTCCCTTATCTATCAGCAATACAACAATATGCTCTGGTGCTTGGTTCTGATATATACCTTTCTGTATATAGATGTAGCTTTGAAGTTCATATTTTTGCTTGCATCAACATGAATGATATTCTGATAATATATAGGTTGATGCAGCCTTCAGTCCTTTACTAACTGGTAGACAAGGGTTTGACCCCTAGTCTCTTTCTCAAG
>MU223688.1:46999-68878 GCA_018584345.1 Thuja plicata | reverse complement strand
AAACATATCTTCTAAGTATTTCCAAATAGAGTATGCTTTATCTGCCTTCTTGATCTCAGAAAATTCACTGTCGGATAGGGCACTGATTAGGGCTTCTTTGGCGATTGCATTTTGAGTGAACACTTCCCTTTGTTTGATTGTAGAGTCTTCTTCTGCAAGGTCTTTCAAGGTGGGAACTTCAATTTCTTGAGTGGAAATCTCATAGATCTCAAATCCAACGCACTCAAGATGTGTTATCATTTTGTTCTTCCAGTCAAGATAGTTTTGTCCATCGAGCTTAGGACTCTCTTTCCCGAAGTATGCCATCTAATCTACCTTAAGCTATTAGGATTTCTCTCCAAGGCACTTGGCTCTGATACCAATTGTTGGAATAGTCCCAAAGGATAACTGAGGGGGGGGGGTGAATCAGTTATCAACTACTTTAATTATTTTCTTTACTTAGATATCAATTAACATAAAGAAAATGTACATTCAGGTAACACAATAGAGAACAACAATTTTGGTTACGGGGAAACCAAATAGGTAAAAACCCCGGTGGGAATTAGCACCCACAAAGAATTGTACTTGAGTATAATTATCCCTATTAGGAGATCTTGCAACCCTATTAGGAGTTGTTCTTTACAATGTAATAAGTACAGAGACTTGGTTAAAGGTTGGACCTTGTTAGGAGTCTTTTACAAGTAACCCTGTTAGGGGTGAGGACTCATTGTCCAAAATCTCACTACTAAAATGGTGAAGGCTGAAACCTTCAGTAAAATAGATATAAACTATATTTGATAGATGAACTGTTTGAGTAGACCTACTATCTTGATTAGTTCCAATGATTTGTAATTTTCTTCTGTTTCTTCACATAGTTTTTTAACTTATTCTGTCTGACTTTCTGCTCACTTCTGTCTACTATTTTTCACTTCATTTTCCACACTTAGCGAACACAATTGAACTTATATATGTATCTTCACCAAGGATAAGGTCACGATGATATCTGGGAACACTTCATCAACTTCTTTTTCGGCTTAACTATCCACGCAATCAAAGTTAGAACCGCACAACTTAAATTGAATAGACGCAATGCTTCACAAAGTTGGCTTCACCAATTTTACTCCAATATCATGATTTTGTTAAAACACGCTTGGCGCCTTTGTATAATCATCACTAACTCATAAATAAACATTAATAAAACCATGCATATCCCGAAGATAGGCATAACTCAAGCAACACTGTATTTACGTCGGCTCTTGCTAGATAATCTTCAGATGCTGTAACTGCCATAACTGATTAACATACCTCAATTGAAACTTCAGATCTTACTCAACGTGAATGCACATAGCATCTAGAACATGTATAAACCATGGAAATAAACACGCATAGCTCCAGAACATCTGTACTAATAATTACATATAGAACACTGTTGTATATTATATGTTGTCATCAATGACAAACATACAATCAATTATTTGCACAAAAGAAAATCTCCAACAGTACATTGAGAAATAATACCTCTCACTTTCTCTAGTTGATTATTTTCCTTGACGCCCTTGTGTAACTATCCAATGTGTCCTTAATGACTCTATCTTCTACTCTAGAGGCTTTTCCGAAGAGAATGGTATCATAAAAAATTTGTTGATGTGTGGTTGGCTCCATTCCTAGATAAATTTCAATCCATTTCCATCTTCCCTTAGTTCTCTGATGTTGAATGGTTATCCCAAGTTCTTTGAATATGATTATAAACATGAATGAGGACAATGGGTCCCCTTGCCATATTCCCCAGGAGGAAGGGAAGAAACCTTATATTACCCTGTTGATCAAAACTGAGAACTTTGGATTCAAAATGCATCTAGTGACCCAATTGACCCATTCATCCCCAAAGCCAAATTTTTGAAGGAATTTTATTAGGAACCGTCTATCTACTAAATCATATGCCTTTAGTATGTCCAATTTTATTACCCTACTTGGACTTTTGGCCTTGCTTGATAAATGAAGAACCTCATGTACAATGATTATCCCTTCCACAATCGATCTTCCTAGGGATAAGGCACTTTTATCATCTAATATGATCTTGTTTAGGACCTTTTTAGCGTATTTACTATGATCTTGGTGATTACTTTATAAATGGTATTACATAATGCTATAGGCCTGAAATATTCCATGGTTTGTACCTCTTTCTTCTTAGGTACAAAATCTAAGAATGTATGATTGAAATCCTCCAACATTTCCATTCTCCTTCTAGACTCCACCACCTTATGTAAATTAGTACCAATGATCTCCCAGAAGACCTGGTAAAATTTTGTAGGAAACCCATCAGGCCCTGGTGCCTTATCTTCTCCTAATTGAAATAGCGCTTTCTTAGTTTCCTCCAGGATGATGTTTTTTGAAAAGTTCTCTATTATCTTCCTGATTGATTAGGGCTAGGATGTGACTTATAAATTCATCCCAATCTTTCTCATTATATGCCATTTCTCGATTGAATATTTCTTTAAAATATCAGATTGCTGTCTGATTGACTTCCTCTTTTGTTTGTGATCTAGTGCTATCTTCTTTGGTGATTTCTGTAATATGGTTTCTCCCTCTATTTTCCACTATTATTTTATGAAAATATTTAGTTTTTTTGTCCCCTTCCTTGACCCAGATTTCCCTTGACTTTTGCCTCCAAAATATCTCTTCACTGTTCATTATTTATGCGAGTTCTGATTTTAATTTTTGTTCCCTCACAAATTCATCTTGTCCCATACCGTGTTTAGTTGCTGTATGGTTAAGGTTTCTAATCTCTTCCTCTATCCGAGCTTTCTCCTTGAAAATATCCTTGAAATTGTTTTGATTCCATTCTTTAAGATTTCTCTTAGTATGCAAGAGTTTTTGACTAAATTGGTACATCTTTGACCCATCTCTCATCCTGAACTCATTCCACTAACCCCTGATTAGGTCTTGTAGGAAGCCATCTCTTAGTCACATATTCTCAAATCTAAAATGGGTCCCACCTTTAGGATGTTATGTATTGATTATTAGCTACAGAGGATAGTGGTCCAACCCTGTAGTGACAAGATTATTGCTTCAAAGGTGTCCTGTGTCTCATCTCATCTCTCAGTTATAAAGAAATGATCTAACTATTCTGCAATGCTATTAAAATATTTCCTTTTGTTTTTCCATGTGAATCTACCATTTTTAGTCACTATTTCCCTTATGTTATTATTATCTACCCATGCTTGGAAATATTGCTTAACTCTTGATAGGTTTTGTAGCCCATCTTGCTTTTTTGAATTGTCCAATGTGGCATTAAAGTCTCCCCCAATTGTGAAAAATGAATCTATTTCCAAATCCAACCAAATTTTAATTTCTCTCCACAATATTCTTTTATCCAGTGTTGAAATTGGACCATACACATTGACCACATGATACTCCTTGTTTTGTCTTAACAATCTGCATTTGACCCCCATCCAAAATTGACTACTTCTTACTAGTGAGCAACTAACTGTCAATGGATTTCATATTATTCCAATGCCTCCTAATGCACCAATTGCCTCCATGAATATTCCTTCCCAATGCTTCCATGAGCTCATACATTTTTGTCCTTCCTCCTTCTCCCATTTAGTTTCCTACAATAACACTAGATCCGCCTTACTTTGATCCATTTGACGCTTAATCAAGCACCACTTGCTAGGGGCATTAATGCCCCTAGAATTCTAGGTTATGTGTTTCATTTCTCCTCAAGAAGGGCATATCCCTTCCCGTTTTTCAGTTTCATATGTGCTTTGGCACTTGCTGCTAGAGCTAGCTTTGCTTTGCTAGTTTTTGCCCCCCTTTTCTATTTTTTTGTTATAAGGGGTTTCTTTAGCTGCAAGGGGGATTTCTTGAAACTAAGTCATTCTTAGATATTTACTTGTCCTTCCTCCATTTCTTCTTCTAGATTAGAATCTGCATCTTCTGATACATTCTCCTCTTCCAACCAATCTGAGCTAGTCCCTTCAATGTGATTGACAATTTTATTTTTCCGAACCACCCTTCTCGTGATATCCTTAGACCTTTGTTGCATCTTGACTTCTTTTGGGGTTTCCTTTTTAGTCCTCAGAGAATACTATTTATTCCAACCCTATGCTTAGTGAATCAAAGTTACCTTCTGTACCATTTCCTCCATCTGTGGCTCGTCATGGGTTGTTGGACAGTTACTTTGCTTTGCCTCTTCCTTTTCTGTGTTATTCGTTGCCCACCCTACTTATTTGGGGATGGGATATGAAGGTTCTGAATAGGAAATTCCCAACCCACTGCTTCATATGTATGTTCCTTCATCATCTCTATGTGTTGGGAAGGTTCTCCATATGTCCTATTTTCCTTATGATCATTTGAGGGTACATGAAGTCCCCCTTTGCTACTGGTCTCTATAAGGTTTGAGAGCGAATCATCTTCCTACACCACTTTTTTCTTCCACACTTCCCAATCTATCTGTATTTCAATTTCCTAAGGGACTGAATCAAGTGGGTGTACCTTAAGGCATAATATGACATAATCTCATTTCGCTTCATGTATGATGATCCCATCCAATTTTAGAAAATTTCTCATTTTTGTGGCTATATCCTTCAGAATCTCCCTATCCAGCATTCTACTGGTAGGTTGTATAGTATAATACATATTGGATGCTCCTTGTCTCATAATTCCATGGATCAAAGTTGGGAATTTATTTTTCCATGATTAGTTTGTGGCCTTCTTTCTTTTGCACACCCTGATCTAGGATATCTTCCCTTTCCTACGCCAACGGTAGAACCACCATGAAGAAGTCATTTGACAATATTTGCAATTGGAAGTTCTCTCCCCATTTTGATTTACAACATTCATGAATTTTCTTAATTTTAGTATGGCCTCCACCCCATTTGATTATCAAACTAATCTCCTCATATTTTTCTATTGCTTGTTTGATTTTTTCTTTATGTAATACAATGGGAATGCTAAGGTTGGATAAAGACTTACCTAGTATCTTCTTGGCATTTGTATGTGCCTCCTTTGGTGGGGGAGTAGGGGATTTCTTTTTCCAGAAGTTTCTTGTCCGCATTTCTGTGCTGCTAGGGTTTTTAATCCTCCAATTTTTAGATGTGTTCACATTTTGCCAACATTGCCCATACCGTAATTTTTGAATCTAGGGTTCTTGACTTTTGTATTGTGATGTTCAAACCTCCATCCACCTTTGAAGAAATTCTAGTTCTACTCTGCAAACCTCTTTTGCCGCACTTCCCATCTATGCGGTTGCCATGGTTTATTTTTTTGTCTTGCAGTAGGCGCATGAAAGACACATTTGTCAACCCACTTTCTGTTCTCAAAAATCCATTGCGATCGATGCGTTGTTGCTAATATCTCCTTTTCTTCCTGGGAATTGTTATAGGCTCTCCAACCGTTGTTGATTTTCACCTGGAAATCTTCCATTGGTACTTCCTGATCTACCTCATCACCCCATTTTTCTAGCTTTACTTGCCTTTCCAAACATCCTGCTTGTCACCATTCACTGGGATCCGTCCATTATCTGTTGGATCTCTTCCCTATAGGTCCCCGCTCCTCCGCCCTTCGCTCCTCTGCTCCTCGTATTTCTGCTCCTCTGCTCCTCACACCATTTTTATAGTGCTAGTAGAAAAGTTATTTAGTGAATGTTGTCTTTAATTTAAAAATAAAAATATTTCAAATTTTAATTTATCTTTTATAATTTTAATTAGTCATACAAATATTAAATCTTAATAGCCATGGACACATAAACAGATAATAGTAGACAAAAAAATTTAAATAATTTTTAATACCTTAAATATCTAAAATTTTAGTTATCTTTAATTTATTATAAAGCTATATTGTATATTACATATTTAAAAACAATGTTTTTATTTTATTTAAATAATATTTTATTTACTTTATGACATCTTTATTTTTTAAAGATGTAAACATAATTTAAATCATTTT
This sequence comes from Thuja plicata, assembly GCA_018584345.1. Classification (NCBI taxonomy): domain Eukaryota; kingdom Viridiplantae; phylum Streptophyta; class Pinopsida; order Cupressales; family Cupressaceae; genus Thuja; species Thuja plicata. The sequence goes on along the minus strand of MU223688.1, from coordinate 62,950 downwards.
TTTTTCATAAATTATGTTTTACTCCTTTCAAAATTAAAACAATTTAATATCTCTACTTTATTTAATCATAAAACTAATAAATTTACTTTATTAATAAAAAATTATATAAAAATCTAAATTGTGGTTAAACAATAATTATCAATTTTAAATAATTTTTCTTCCACAAAATATGTTTTACTCCTTAGTTAGACCTTTCAACATAATTAAAAAATCTAAAATCTCTACTCTATATATTATAAAACTAGTATATTTTCTTTAATATTAATAAAAATATAAATAGTGGTCTAAATAAATGCTTCTTCTAAGGTTAACATGATATGCCTGACACGCCATACAAACGATAAGACATTTAATTGTGGTGTTCAAGTCTTCATAATTAAACCCCAAAAACGGGTCAATTAAAGAATTTATACCTCTCTTGTATGAAGTAATTGGAAGAATAAATAAATCATCTTTTCTAAAGGAAGAATAAATAAATAATCTTTATCTAAAGAGTGTTCTAGATCATTGATTTTTATACTCCTCCGCTATTACTTTTAACAAATTCCAATAAAAATTCAAACATAATGTGGCCAAGATTTAAATTGCAGTCACCATCATTGGAAGAGCCTGAAATCCTTATTATGAATATGCCCACGGATTGTGCACCCGCAAAATTGAAACAGCCCAACTTAATTTAACAAGCCAAGTCAAACAAACAAAATCACGCAGTTACCAATCTTATTTTAATTTTAGTCCATAATTAAAACTATCCTTAACAACCGTCTACAGCCCACTGAATCAAACGGCTTTTCTGGTTTATTTAGCCCATCGTTTCAATTCTCCCAGCAACCTTAAATATATTGTAGAAGAGCAAATTCTTTCCACGTACGGTAGTTCATTTTATCTCATCAATTTATTTTCATCTGTGGTGTGATATACTTGTTTGATTAAAGCAATGGGGCGCTGGATAAAACCAGAGGTTTGTCAATTCCCTTCAAAATTTTAGTGATTTCTCTAATGAGATATGTTGCTTAATTTTAGTTATAAGCTTAATGGATATATTTTGGGGTATGTATGTATGCAGGTTTATCCACTGTTTGCAGCCACAGGCGTAGCTGTCAGTATGTGTGTTTTTCAATTGGTTCGGAACTTGATAACAAATCCTGATGTCAGGTATCTCTCATTGAAATTTTTGTCTTTGTTTAAGGGTTTTGTTTTTCTTGGTGGACAATTTTATATTGTTTTCGACTTCTTTTATTATCTGATATGGAAGAAGATAGAGAGGCATTTATTTTATCAATGGAAGATTTAGGGTTCGTTTTTTTATTTTTTTTAATATAGAAGAGATTAAATGGTATTGATTCCGTCAAATATTATACAGATAGGAATTCGAACCTGCAGAATGGTTATGATAAATTGTAAGGATATTTTATGAGGCTTTCAATTTGGTTACGAAGGGTTTAAACAGAATTGTGTGTGTTTGTATACGCAGAATTAGTAAAGAAAATCGTCGAATAGAAGTTCCAGAGAATTGGGAAGAGGGAAAGAGATATGCAGAACACGGTGTGAGAAAGTATGTGAGGGAAAGGGCGCCTGAGATTATGCCTTCTATCAACTCCTTCTTCACTAACACTTCTAAGTGATCGTCAAATGGCACTGGGATTATATATTTGGGATAATATGTTGGCAGTGGTGTTATGGATTTTTTCTATCATTTTTTCCCAATAAACGATGCTTGAATGGTTTCGCAATGTATGTGTGGTGTACCTCATTAATGAGGATTTTTTTATTTGTGAATGAAAGTGCTTTTGCACTTGTCAAATGCAGCCTTGCATATAAGATCTTCGACTTAAATGGAATTTTTAAAAAATGTTTGTTTGCCTATGTGATTTTCTGAATAAATAATTTATATCTGTGATTTATTTTACAAGTTTAGCGGTGGGAAGATTGTTTATAAGGATATTTAGTTTTTAAATAAATATATTTATAAGATTTTTTTATTTTTTATTTTTTATGGAAATATTGACTATGTTATATTAATTTAATTAACAAAATTCATCTAATAAGATTAAATTGGGAGGAATAAATCACTCCCTACAAGTTGCAAAGCCCTAGGGTTATTTTTAATTGATTGAAGTTTTAAGATTTTTATTGTGGATATTTAAGTATAAATTTCTACATAGATATGTAATATTGAATTCTAACTTCCTTTTCTAGACCCCAATTTGGCAATATGTAAGCCTAAGGTAAAGCAACACTTGCTACAATAAAAAATAAATGAAAAAAAAAAACAATTCTAACTTGTTATTTTTAGTTTTCCTTTGCTTCTTAGTGTGAATCTTAAAGTGCATTTCCTAATTATGTGAGTTTCCAACATGATAAAGTATTTTTCATTTGATTTTGTCTTTATTTTGAGAAAGTGTTCTTGATAACAAGAAATATTCATAAATGACATAATTTTGTTCAAAGATGTATCGGCCTCTTGTCCTATGATATCCACTTACCTATTATACATATTTCTATACACATAACCCCCATCCTTCACTGGTTATCACACATTCTAAAAAAATAGATTTCTCTCTTCACCTACCATTTTAGATTTCAACAAAAAGATGATTCTATTTACCAAATAAATAATTTTTTATTGTTATTCCTTTTAAATTCAATACAGTAGAAGAGTGAATATTGATTAGGGAAATACATTTTTATTTTCTATTTTTTGATATATAGTCACCAAAATATCTCATGCATAATAAAGTGTTGCACATCTTTAAGATATGTAACCTTCATATATTTCATTTTTTTGATTCACTAAAATTTTAATTTCACAATATTTCCAATAATTGACATTAAAAAGAAAAGAAAATTTAAGTTACAAATAACTTGAGTTTCATAAGCCTTACTTTAATTTCATAATATTTCCAATAATTGACATTAATTTTTTAATCCATAAACATAAAATACACTAAAATATACACATTTTGTTAGTTTACATCATTCTTAAATTTATAAATAGACTAATTTTATTTATTTCAAGTAAAATAATTGAATCTATGTTTGGTTTGATTAATATTCATTAGGTTCTCATGTTGACTATATCAATAATTTAGTTTCTCATCCCTAATTGTAGGATGACATTATACGTCTTAGTGAAGAAATTTTAAATGATAATGGTTTGGGTTTAATGATGCATTCTTACATGAGATGACTATTATTAAAAAATTATATGAACATAGATGGTAAAAATATATTATTACATCAATTTAAATTGTATTAGGTGTTAGAGATCTAAAATGGTTTGGTTCATCTCACTTTTTATAAACTTATTTTCATATATCTTAACAATAAGTCAATATTATAAAAGAAACAACTCAAAATCAATAATAAAGAAAATCAACCAAAGTAAAGAGGGTATGTAATGACGTAAATTTTACACCCAAGTGTAGGATGCAATTTTTGCACTTTGTCCACTTTAGCCTAAGACACAAAACTCGTCACCTTGCCATCCTTGTCACTCGCCAACTCATCATCCAACTCATATCTCACACAATGAAGCCCCGAGGGTCTTCAAACACGTGCCCATCATGGAGACATCTGTGTGAAGCGCTCTCATTTATGAATTTGCAGACGTGCAGATGGCTATTGGAGCGCTATGAATCTGCCACCTTGCGAACATTATGCTCAAAATAATGGCTTCCCTTGTGCGGATTCTATTTGGGACTATCAAATATCCTCTTCATGCATGCATTTGGTCTTCTTCTTGCTTCTTGGACATTCATAATTGCATTTTCATAGCCTCTTGAGCCTCTCTCACAACTTCATACCATTTTTTTGCATCTCCATATAACACTTTGTTGCAAGTTTTCACCATTGTTGAATAACTCCAAGCTCTCATGTTTAGCACTATCTTACACATTTGAGATCTTCATTTTCATTGGGGAACTCTCTTCATATCCTCAATGTATCCTTGAGCATAGTATTGTTTATCTTATCATTTTTACTTTCATTTCATTGTTATTTATCACTTATTCAGTTATCTATCAATGACTCTTTTATTGTGTCTAACAGTTGTCTATGGAGGTGGAAACACCAAAGTAGGAGTTTGACTGAGGCAAACCTCTTTATGGCCACAACCATTTTCTCCCCTCTTTGCATGTGTAGGTTTCTATTGCAATTTTGTGTCTTCGAAAGCTCTAGTAGGATTGCATTATCAAATATTGAACTGGGGTTTATCTCTCTTTTTAGATCCCTCTTTGTCATTTTGTTTGTTAGCATATATAAATCATTCAATCTCTCATTTTACTAGGTTATTTTCACATCATAGTTATAACTTGTTATTTCATCATCTCTCCTTTCATTGCATGTATCTAGAGTATTTTTTCTGTTCCATCTTAACAGTTTGTTCATTTGCATTACTCTTGTTTTTCTTTTTATTTAATTCCTGTGAAGTTTTTACTTTGCATGTATGAGAGGCTAGCACAATGCGTTGGTGTCCATCAACCGCGTTGTAGTCTTCTGGTCGTGCATCTGCCTAAGGGAGTGAGCTTACAAAGTTGACTATTTTTCTCTTTTAGATAACTCTTATGCTTTCCATATTTGAAACATCTTAGCTAATTCATCTAGTTAAGTTATTTACTTTTGATTAGTTTAATCACATTTGGATACTTGCACATACACACTTAATTGGAATCCAATTAATCTAATTCACATTTAAATATCAAGAAAATCACATCAAGAAGCCTCCTACATCTTGCGTTTAATCTCTGTTGACGGGGTTTTGCTGACCGAGTCCACCAACAGTCATAAGTTGTCACCAGGTACCGAGGTACCAGCCAACTCCGCCTGCAAAGGTTGTCCGGGGAAGTTAGATTCCCCGGGCCTTCAAGCACCTGGGTGTTGGGTCACGACAGTGTGGGGCTCGGTTGGGAGAAGTGACTATTTTCGAGGGGGATAGCTGGTTTCTTCAACTCACTCTCTCCGGAGATTCAATAAGATAAGGTTTCCCCTAGCATTCTACACTTAGCAAATAAAATGGAAAAAGATCTTGCAGGGTTAGAAACACTTCATCTAACTATAGTCATGTTTGAATGTCCAGAACATCAATAATACTCTGACATACTACACTAAATACCAAAGAAATACACAACCATCAGCTAGTATTTTATCAGTAGCGAGGGTAAAGAGGTCGTTGATCTATTTTAACATATCAGAGTAGAAGACATAAAGAACATAAAACATGAAATACCATTAACTCAGAAGCAGGAATACCAACAACATCATTGCAAAGAATTCTTCCTTCTTCATTAATGTCTCTTCCAGCAAGCATTGGTGCGTGATACAATGATGGCTCCAGGGGAGCGTCTAACTATTGAAAACAGAACAATGGAGCATTGAGCTCTGCAACTAAAAATGAGAAATCGCCTTTCTATTACTGTGGACAACAAAATCATCAATTTTGCTGACCCTTGAAAATGGGCCGGTTTGGCTATTTATACAATTCTCTTCTAACCCTAACCCTATTTTACATCATGTTTCAATAAAATACAATATCTGGGGGCCGGTACTACCTATGCCACCCTACAAAAGACCTTGAGACAGAATAGGCCTGATATGCCAGAAGAATAAGACAAGAATATATAGTAGAAGAATCGGTCTCAAGAAGAGAGCCAGGAAGGGAGAAGAAAAAAAATGGGTCCCCCGGGGATCGAGGCTACATGCCTCATAAATGGGAAATGCGGCACCCTGTCTCCAATGCATTGAGTGTACCTTTGAATGGTGCCTCAAGAAGACCACCTTGTTAGAAAACCAACGGTTGAGCCAACGCCCATCTTGATGTAGCCAACTACCTTCTGACAGCCTTTATTAACCGCTCCTGAAAGTGACCGGTCAGCCTCGGGGACCGGGATATGGATCACTTGAAAGAATACAAAATTTGGGGATCTGAGACTCCGGGATCCGGGAACTTACATTCCCAAAAGAATAAAGAATACCCAATGTTTGAGTTTTCTCCGGCCCCCGGAGAAAGCTCAAGGTTGTTTATTATCATTGAAAGCCTGGAGGAGGCGGGAAATGCCATCTTCGTCGATATCCCTTAGGCTGGCCCTTCGGTATTTGGCCACTTCAATTTGTTCTCCTAGGTCCGGAACATTTTCCTTAAACTCGTCGGCCATTTTTGCCGCGTCGTGACCACTAAGCACCATACAAGTTAACTTTGTCATTTGGGCACCATCTATCCCCTCCGGGGATTGATACCGGGACTGCATCACTTCATCAAAACTTCCCAAAAATGAATCCTCTGGTGTACATGTATCTGTGCTAAGGGGGTCGGCCCCAGAAGTCTTTATTACAAAAGACTTGTATAAATTGAAAGATTATTTTACCGCATTGAATTTATCTTGCAGAGTCCCTACTAATTGCTTGGTTACCTCCAATGTGAGGTCAAGTTTGGAGTGTTGGGTCCTCACAAAATCAAATGACTCATCCTCTAGAATTCCGGATTCAAAAATCATTTCCTCTCCCAGGCCAAGGAGCTCCTCAAGCTCTACCTTCCATGCTTGATAATTCTCGATATCACCCTCCCACAGGTCAATAAGAGTCTCTGCCTGATGTATAACATGCCGGGCCATGTACAAGTCTGGGAGGGTGGATACCAGGAAACACCGGGTGTTTCTTATTTGCAGGGCGACCCACTCGTCCACTGCTTGGGCCTTCTTCTTCATAATTCACAAGGAGTCGATGTCACTCTACGATAAATCTTCAGAGGTGGAAGCCTCCGGAGGAGTGGCGTTGATAGGTCGGGCCAACTCGGTAAGCAACCCCATAAGGTTTGCATTTTTTTCCTTTTCTGCTTTGAGCCTTTGGGCTTCTTTTTCATAACGAGCCTCTACTGCCCTAGCTGCCTCCTTCAGCAAATCCACCTCGCCCTATTTTCCTCTTTTCCCCAGCGATACCTCTGCAACGCTGTAATCTCCGGGCTCTGCTGTTGCTTCATTGGCATTTGGGGGAGGTGTTGCCACAATAGCAACTGTTTCTCTGCCCAGCCCAGTTTGAAGAGTATGAACTGTCCGGGCTTTCTTGGCCTTCGGTGGGGCCTGGACCTGAGCCATCATTTCGGCCAGGGAGAGGGGAGTTCCGGGAGTAGACAAAGCTTTTCTTTTTCTACTTTCCACTAACCACTGAGGTGGCAGGGGTGGCTTTTCTATCAGAATCTGTTCCCTTGGTTCCTCCCCGGTGCCCTGCGGCTGTTGCTCCTCAGTGGTGTGGACCTCATCCATCCCTTTCCCTGCGCCTTCTTCTTTATCAACATCTTCCTCAGCAGCCTCCATCTCCTCAGCCTTGTCCTCTGTATCGGTTTCTCTATCTGGACTTTGGTAGGCTTCCTCGGGGATTTCTTCTTCATACTGCTCTTCTTGTTTCTCTTCCTCTATCACCAAGGCTTCTTCTTCTATGGGCACATCCTGTGGAAGTAGGGGAGGTGTTGGGATGAGATTTAAAGTTTGGGCCGCGGTAATCACCTGCCCAAAGGTTTCTCCCGGGAGTGGCGCCTGGAACATGGCGGCTGGGGTTACGATTATTTTTGAAGGTCCAATTCCCCCAGCAAATGCCATTTGTTCACCTTGCCTTTGTTGGTCCACCCCCAGACTCTGCATTTCCAGAGTTTCAGAGGCAATCTCCAGCTCTGGTTCTCTTTCTTCTTCCTGCTTTTCCTGCTCCTGCACAGGTTCCTGTTCCATAGCCTCTTGTTCGGCAGCTGCTGGTTCTGTCTCTGGGACTTTTGTCCCTGCTTGTCTGGTGTCCCCCTGCAAGTTTCTAAACTCGTTAGTTGCAAAAACATCATCAAATTCCTCTTGCAGAGGGGGACTGGATGGGACTTCAGCAGGCTCTACTTCCTTCTCCGGCTCCAGGGAACTGGAAGAGAGGATTTCTACTTGTTGGGCCTGGGACGCTCCCACCCCCGGCTCTGCCTTAGGATTTTTGTTAAGCCTCTTCTTTCTTCGGGTAACCAAAGGTGGCCCCGCATCACTTATTTCTGCTGCTTCCATGGGATCCACCCCCATTTCCTTCACCATTAAGGCTACCAGTGACGGGGAGGAAGAGGGGCAAATTGGCCCGACCATGAGCGTTGGAGTAGCCAGCTGCATTATTAATTGCTCCCTCATTTGTTGGGAGGCTGCCATTGACTGCTTTATTTTTTCCTTTATGGGGACTTCTTGTGCAGGAGGGGTCGTGTCTATTCCTTTTCCTTTATCTGCTCCCTGCGAAGAAGTCCCGGCCCCCGGAGTTAATCTTGGTGCCTGCTGGGCCGCTTGGCGGGTACTTTCGGGGCACACCCTTTTGAAGTATGCATGACTTCGCTCGACCACCTCCCAAGTGAAGTCCTCAATTGTAGGCCCTTCCTAGGTGTCCCAATTTACCGGTGGAAGAGTCATTTTATCGATCCCCTTTGCCTTGTACTGGGGGTTGATAGTGGGGGCAGTGTCTGAGAAGTCCTCCGGGAACCTCCGAAGCTTCAACTTATGCATCATGCCGACCATCATCCTGACGTAGTGCTGGCTCCGCACCTCCACGTTGTCTTGGAAATCTACCCAGAAATCCTCCATATGAATGTGATGGGGATTTGAAGCCCGGGGCAGTGCCTTTGCAATCTTTCCGTGCAGATCAAAATTTTTTCGCGCCAAGTAAAATTTCTCTGAGTTGTAGCTCTTTAATTCATTATCTACCTATTTTGCGGTGGCCAGGCTGCATGTGTAGTTCCCACAGATGATTGGGAATGGAATATTGGGTATCTTTTTCAAGGCAAAGAGGGCATGTACCTCCATTTTCTGCCTGCAGTATTCCAAGAGCACGATCTTGTCCCCAAAGTGTTTGGGCAACAAGTAGGGTTTCCCGGAGAAGCTGGCGACCCTAATATAGGTGTGCTATTGGAATTGAATGTAGTAATGTCCGTAATTCCAGACCAAATTCATCGCCTCTGAGGATAAGCGGTATCTTGCGTCCCGGGTGGGTGTGAGCAGGTGATAATAAACGAACGCATCATTTACCCGACAAAAAATGGGGAAGCTGGCCTCCCATTGAACTTGTGGAAAATAGTCCCACGGTGCCTTTTGTCCTGGGCCAATCCCAAGCACGCCATCTGTAAGTAGGCCATGGGCATGGGGCCTCTACTGCGCTAGGGCCCATAAAACATAAGAACTCATGTAGAATTTCTTTTTCCTGTCCAGTTGAAGGAACTGGGAGTCGACATGGTTGGAAATTATGGCCGCCCAGTCAAAGTATCCTCCCTTGGTGGAGATGCCGAGGAGGAAGTAATACATCCATTTAGAAAATTCTTGGGCGGAGGGCTGCCCAAAGACCCAAGCCAATGCTATCATTCCCATCTGAATGCTCTTTTTGAACTCGGAGCGGGGAATTTCTATCTTCATCCTTTTAGGGTCCCTCTTTGGAACCTTGAGCCAATGGGTATTCATGTATACCCGGGCGACATCCTCCAGCTGTGTGAATTGGGCCAAGGCATCCATCCTTGTAACCACTGAGGCCTTGGAAAATTGTGGGATTCCCAGACCTGCTAAGAATGTGTCTGGGTCGAGGGATACCAGAGGAGTAGGGTATCCAGTTGGTTCTATGGCTGTGAGCATAACAGCTGGAACAAAAGAGTTGTAATTGGTGGCCAGTGTCAAGATAAGCTATGGAGATTCTACAGAGCATGGGAAACAAGCTGCCTTGAGGATTCTAGAGTCCCCGACATTGATTGCCAGCTGATCTCTAGCCTGTCACTGGATGTACATGATCTTTACCAAGGCCTGCATTTCTGGCCATGTCCCGACGCTGGTGTCGGTAATAAGTTTGACTTTGGACTCGATCTTTGAGCCCATAATGACATTGTCTTGCACGAACTTCATGGTCAGGGGAATTTTCTCCAGGACCTTTTCCATTTTAGATTTTACCACCGCCCTGGTAGCCGTCGCGGAAGGTAGCTCTGGACTTTCGGGTGGAGAGGATGCAGATGCTTCAGACATGTTTGGGAAATGAACTCTGGAAACCTGCAAGGCAAAGCGACTGTCAGAGCGCATTAACAAATAAATATTCCAAGGTCTGGAGATCTTACCACCGTGATGTCCTTTTTTCCTGAAAAGTTAGTTTTATTCAAAAAAGAACCGAAAAGTATATGCATCACATGAACTTTAAGATTTTACTAAACATCTAGGTTCGGGGATTTTATCACACTTGGTAAAGACACGGGATGGAAGATGGTAGGATACCCAAATCCCAGAGAAGTAACCGTTGGTGAGGACGTGTAAAAAGGCAAGTCATCAAGCCCACATGGGCGCCACGTGCATAGGTATTAAATAGGAGTTATGTCGATGACGGCGAAGCCAACTGTCCGACCGCGTGAAAAGCGAAGGCCACTTGACTGGAATTGATTGTGCACATGGGAGATAAATGAGGGTCTGACTGGTTTTATGGAAGAGAGAGAAAACTGCCTGTTTGAAACCAGTCGAGAGCCGAGTTTTAAACAGGTGGTTTTCTGCCCCAAAACGAGTTCATGGGCAGAAAACCAGCAACACAGGCGACTCGACCACCTTGCCAAGCCACCCAGAAGGATATACCTGAAGGCCGAGGGATATATACACATGAACAAAGGGATATACATGAAATATACACAAAGGTACACACATATACATCGCGGAATGACGTCCGCAGGAAACTAGGCAAGGCACATAGTATCTACAGCTTTATACATATTCTACAAACGGACCACTTCTACGCAGAGGGCGGACAACCCTCTGGCAGAGCCGACCCACCAACGGGTGGCAAAACCAGAAACAGGAAACAAACAAAATAGAAAGACAACAAACAAAAACAAAACAGAGAAGAAACACCAGACAAATGAAAAGAAAAGAGGCGGGAACAGAGACACCAACCTGAGAATGCCAAAAGGTGGAGGAAAGGAGGAAGTTACCATGGGAGCTCTGCAATAGCTACGGCTGTCAAATGATCACAACCGCCACCATGAAGCACTCACAATTGCCTGAAAAGGATGGAAATGTTAAGCACTAATTATCGCTAACTCTCTGCAAATCACTCTGTAATCGCTCTGAAATCGCTCTGAGTGCTCAAGTGTTTTAATCGCGGTAAATGTGGAAGTGACAGATAACTTCTATTTATACCCATGGTAAAAAAGGCAATCCTCCTCCTCCCAGAAATCTCCGAACAAGCAAACCTCCGGACCCCGGGCCTAGGGATTCCCTGTGACGATATCCTTAAGAACATCATGGCGAAGAATCCCCGAGTCCGGAGTCTGGATCCCGACGAAGAACAACCTCCAGGACCGGAGTCCTAGAGACGGAGAACCGAACAAACAAAACACAACAACGGGAAAGAAAACCCTGGAGAAAGAAAACAAAGGGAGAAAGACAAGGCAAGAGCCACAAGCAAAAACAAACAAAAGAAGAAAAAGGGGGGACCCAACATTTTGCACACAAAATGTAGGGACGGGGATGCAGGGCATAACAATCTCCCTAGCACTCCTAGCTAGCAACATGAGGTGGTGCAAGAAAGTCGTGCATCCCCTGAGGCTTTAACCGACCTCTAGGCAGGGGCATTATTTTCTTCCTCATGAGTATTGTTGGTGCTATTTCTTGCCCAAAATGTGCCTTGTAATTTTTAAAAGGTCTCTTGTCATTTGTAGTGTCAAGGGTTTTGAAATTGGTATTAAATTTGATTTTATTCCTTTGCAAAATGTGCCTAAACCCTCAACCTATTTGAAAGTGGTCAAAAGTGACTAAAAAACCCTAAGAGCCTTGACCGATTCTATTCTTGCGTTACTTTTTCGGTCACTTAAGTCTTACTAAGTTATGTGTCTACGCTGAATAGGTTGCTTTTCACCTAAAGTTTGTAATATCCTAACCACTTTATTATCTCCTAAGTCTCACCATATAGGTCCCTTTACGTCATCACCTTATGTGTCGTGCAATTCAAAAAAAATCTAACGGTGCGCGTATCCGCTTATGTCCAAAGTGTATGACATCTAACAAGTAAGCGAATAAGCGGTGGCGATGCGTGTCTTTGGTGGGGCTAGGCATGTTAAGAAAGACAATTTGTTAAAAGGTAAGCAACTGAGAAAAGATCTGACGGTCGGCATATCCGCTTATGTCCAAGATGTATGACATCTAACAAGAAAATGGATAACCAGTGGTGACGCGTGTCTTTGGTGGGGCCAAGCTATTGTAAAGACGCTCTGTTAAATGGTGCACAAGTTTCAAAAGATTGAACGGACCGCTTATTTTCTTAAAGGGAAAGTGCATGGAATCTAACAAGTAAGTGGATAAGCGGTGATTACATCCTGGCAGTTGGTGGGCCCATGTATGTACAACTTGCAAGATGTTAAGCTTCAGTTAAGTTGGTTAGCATCTGACGGCTCACTTATTTGCTTATGTCTAAGATGATCGACCTCTAACGAATAAGTGAATAAGCGGTGGTGACATGTGTCCTCAGTTAGCAAGTATTTTTGAGAAATTAAGATAGTCATCCGATGCAAAGAATAGTGCGCAGAATCAACGGTTCAAATTCAAAGTTAATAAAACAAGTTGCAGAGAGCTGTTAAGCCGTGAAATTGAAGCTGGTGAATTAATTACGGAACGTGTGGCAACTCCAGTCGAATTCAATTCAAGAGAATGATTTGATTGAGGCCATAAATTGATTAAGCCGACTAAAGTCTAAATCATTCACCAAAACCATTTACACAAAGACGGAATTACAAAAGAAAACTAGCTTCAAGCGACTTCTGTGCAGAACAGGTAAGTTCACTGATTCACTAGCATTCCAATTGAGATAGAATTGCTGTTCAAAGAAGGTTTTAAAACTCCTGTTTCAGAGTCTGGTTCTAGTATTGATAGAAAACCATTAGAATGGCCCCTAGAGCTGAAATCACCAGACAGGTTGACTACCAGAAACGGAATGTCAAGGAAGATTTATTACAGCAGTTACCGTTGTCTTCGGGGGATGCCACCCAAGCTAAGAAAGCAGTACCACAACATCCCCGCTTCAGAATTGGGGAAGGGCTATATGATTCAGGAAGGTGGGCAAGAGATGCTACCACAAGTTTTGATGCCCTAGCTCTGTTTAGAATAGCTTACAGTCAGAGAAAGGCCCCCACCCCAGATTGTAATATTTGGGAACTAGATGTTGGTAAACTAATAGCACCTAGTGTCTTCATGGACACTGATTTGCTCATTCTAATAGCAAACACTTATGATAAGGTGTCTAGGGTTGTTAGAGACACCCGGGGAAATGTAATACTGACTGTAACAGCAGATGAAGTCAGAAGAATTTTCAAGTTGACTAACACTTCCCAGAGTATGGATGATATTGACCTTGAATATTTCAAAGAAATATACAATAACCAGAGGGATTATTACAGAGGTGAAGTAGTGAAGGGATATGCTAACAAGATAGGAAATTTAGTTGTAATAGGGCCAGGAACCCCCGAACCCTTCAAAGAATATTTCCTTATTGGAAAAGCCAAAAAAATGTACAGTTCCCTATGTAATGTCTTAGGGATAAATGAGGAGGCAGCCATGCCAGTCGAGATAATGTTAATGGTGGTTCAAATTCTACATCCCCATTTATAAGTAGTGTTTGATTATGCATCCTATATTGCTCAGGAGATGCATGATGGTTTGTCAGGGATCAAAGATGACAATATGCAAAAGCCAATGGGTTGGTATTCCCTCATGATGCATATGTTCTTATTTAACAATGCAGATTTCTTTGAAGAAGAAATGGAATTGGAGAAATTCCAAGATGATGAAGAGTTGCCTGTTTAGATGTGGAGTGCACACTTGTCCTGGGATAGAAAGAATGCAAGTTATGTATACTTTGACAAATTTTTTGCAACCAGACTTAAGTCATTATTAAGCAACCAAACTTCAAGAATTCATAATGAAATATTGATGCTTTTAAGGCCTATGGAGTATGCCACTAAGTTGAAAATTGCTCACAACTGGGGAGATTTGATATTATACCCTTTTACCACAGTGATTAGGGTTTATGGTTTTAGAGGTGTTCCTTATGTGCTACCCTACAGAGTCCCACTCAAAACTGGGATAGCAGAAATCATAAGACAATTAGGTGGGCTGCAGGAGGAAGCTTTGACTGGAAAGATGAAGGGAAATATCTTCCCTACCCTCACTAAATCCCATCACTTTATCATAACAAAAGGAGGGTGGACACAGTTTGACAAGTATTTTGAGCCTTATCATCTATCTACTTCCATAGCCAGATGTGCTGATAATGAAGATTTTATCATGGGCATGTTCAGGAAGAGGACCAATTGTATTACTCTAAAACATCAGTTCTACTATCCTGAGGATATTATCAGGAATATCTTTGACTTAGAGGTTCAAGAAGTCAGGAAGGAGAAGTGGATGGCATATAAGAAATCCTTGGACTTTTTCTAGAATTTTGACAAGACCTATGATCCTCTAAAGGATTTTTTCCCATGGTCTTATAAAATTGATTCACTTATGAATCTTTTTGAGGGAATAATGCAAACCCTGAATGAGAAAAGAAAGAGAGAAATTGAGAGTAACCCAGAAAAGGCCCTTGCTATCATGAATAAATTCCCACAGAGCAGAATAGTTCCACCTGGGAACTATCTAGTATACAAAAGAAGGGGATATACCACTGTTGCTCCCAGAGTTGATCAGCCCATTCAGCATAACGGAAAGAGGCCAATGGACACTAACGTTCAAGAAGTATCCTCTCCAACGAGGCAAGGGGTGGAGATAAAAGAACAAGAAGGTGAATTATATTCTCCTTCCCAATCCCCTATGCAATATGATGACCAAACCATTGCTGAGCAATTGCTCAAGATGAGAAATGCTGGTGAAGTAGTTGTTACTACTCAAGAACTACAAGAGGGAATGCCAGAAGAACCCAAACATACATCATCTGACCTCACAGTGGCTGAATTTGCTGGCAAGGAGTTAGACCCTATGACCAAGCAAGCAAGTGATGAATTCTCGTCTGATGACAATTTCATCAAAACTAGGGCTTTTATTCAGTTTCTATGGAGATGCCATATTGGTGAATACAATGAAAAGTGTCAAAAAATGATAGAAGCCCAACCTGATGCTGCCAAAGAGGACATAGAGAAAGCAGTTAAACAAGAATTGATACTAAAATTTGATAAAATTAATCCTGAAGAGGGAAGACAGATGGTCAAAAGGCAAGGGGTTCTCATATTTCCACAATGGGATTTAGCTGATGCAGTAATTTTTGATGCCATAAGGAAACAAGATAAACCCATAAGCCCTACTGGAACATCAATTGGTGCTAAATTTAGTGAAGACCATGTAGCATTGACAATCTGGTCACTAAAGAAAAAGGACAAAAGAAGAACTAAAGAAGATAATGAAGCTGAAGACACAGGCAACCTGATTGTGAAAAGGGTTGCAGACACCTCAAGAGTTGAAGCAACTGACCTTGCTGTACAAGTTACCAATCTGAGCATGAAAGTGTCAGAAAAGGAGAAGGAAGCATATGCTAGTCTAAATGAAAAGTATGAGTTTGTGATCAAGGCTTATAATGAGGAGAGGGTTAAATCTTTGATGAAGGACAACAAAATAGCAGAGTTGGAAGGTGGGCAAAAGATTCAATTGATGCCCCAAAGGGTAATTTCTCAGGACCCATATCAACCTTCCTCCTCAAGTCCGTTCATAACATATCCCCCATCCCCTGCACCTTTAAGTCCTACTATTCAAGAAGCTGTTGAGGCCAAGAGGGCAGAATTAGAAGCTGAGAAGAGTAGGCTAATCAGTGAAAGAACAAGATTAGAAGAAGAGGGTAAGAGAGATTTAGAAGATTCCCAGGCCTACAAAGAAGCTGAAGAATTGGTGAAGCAAAAGCACATAGATCAAATATTTACAAATCTCAAGAGATGTGCTAGTGAGGTCAACCTCTCTAATC
>MU223688.1:26641-38751 GCA_018584345.1 Thuja plicata | reverse complement strand
TTCTGATATGGGAATTGTTATGTCCTATTCATCCCCTTACCACCCTCAAGCTAATGGTCAAGTAGAATCCAGCAATAAAAGCATTTTACAAATTTTGAAAAAGACCTTGGAGGGAAATAAGAGAGCTGGGCATACTAAATTGAAACTTTCTCTTTGGGCTGATAGGATTACTGTCAAGAAAGCAACTGGAAAATCTCCTTTTGAATTAGTTTATGGTGTTCAGTCAAGAATGCCTGTCAATAATTTGGTTCCAATTTACAAGTTTATCCAAGATGAAGGAATAGAAATCTCTGAACCTATGGAAGAAAGGATGGTTCAGTTGGTGGAATTGGATGAGATAAGGAGAGAAAGCCAGAGAGAAAATATCAAACTACAACAAAGAATGAAATACCTTTTTGACAGAAGAGCAGATGTGAGAAAGTTTTTGCCTGGTGATTTTGTATTGCAGTGGAATATTAAGGCCGAAGAGAAAGGCAAGCACAAGAAATTTGAATCACTATGGATTGGGCCTTTTGTTATATCTAAGATCTTTGGAAAAGATTCTTATTTCCTCAAGAATATGGATGATGAAGAACAGGAATTGCTAGTGCATGGATAATTCTTGAAAATTTTCTTTAATTAATTCTTGCTTTCCATGCACGGTAGTCTGTAATATATGTACACGTGTGTTTCCCTTCTGTTGTGTGTTTGTTTCCTATTTTAGGTTAGTCTGTTTTGTGGTCTGCTTCCCTAGAGATCTGTGGTTCTTATTATAACCTGGCGTTTAAACATCCTCAGAGAGAGCCACTGTTGGTGCTATTTCTTGTCCAAAATGTGCCTTGTAATTTTTATAAGGTCTCCTATCATTTGTAGTGTTAAGGGTTTTGAAATTGGTATTAAATTTGATTTTATGCCTCTGCAAAATGTGCCTAAACCCTCAACCTATTTGAAAGTGGTCAAAAGTGACTAAAAAACCCTAAGTGCCTTGACTGATTCTATTCTTGCGTTACTTTTTTGGTCACTTAAGTCTTACTAACTTATGTGTCTACGCTGAATAGGTTTCTTTTCACCTAAAGTTTGTAATATCCTAACCACTTTATTATCTCCTAAGTCTCGCCATATAGGTCCCTTTACATCATCACCTTATGTGTCGTGCAATTCAGAAAAAATCTAACGGTGTGCGTATCCGTTTATGTCCAAAGTGCACGACATCTAACAAGTAAGCCGATAAGCGGTGGCGATGTGTGTCTTTGGTGGGGCCAGGCATGTTAAGAAAGACACTCTGTTAAAAGGTAAGCAACTGAGAAAAGATCTGACGGTTGGTGTATCTGCTTATGTCCAAGATGCACGACATCTAACAAGTAAGTGGATAAGTGGTGGTGACGCGTGACTTTGGTGGGGCCAAGCTGTTGTAAAGACGCTCTGTTAAATTGAGCACAAGTTTCAAAAGATCGAACGGACCGCTTATTCACTTAAAGGGAAAGTGCACAGAATCTAACAAGTAAGTGGATAAGTGGTGATGACATCTAGCAGTTGGTGGGCCCAGGTATGTACAACTTGCGGGATGTTAAGCTTCAGTTACATTGGTTAGCATCTGATGGCTCTCTTATTTGCTTATGTCTAAGATGCTCAACATCTAACGAATAAGCGGTGGTGACACGTGTCCTCAGTTAGCAAGTGTTTTCGGGAAATTAAGATAGCCGTCCGATGCAAAGAATAGTGCCCAGACTCAACGGTTCAAATTTAAAGTTAATAAAACAAGTTGCAGAGAGCCGTTAAGCCGCAAAACTGAAGCTGGTGAATTAATTATAGAACGTGTGGCAACTCCAGTCGAATTCAATTCGAGAGACTGATTTGATTGAGGCCGTAAATTGGTTAAGCCGACTACTGTCTAAATCATTCACCAAAACCATTTACCCAAAGACAAAATTACAAAATAAAACCAGCTTCAAGAGACTTCTGTGCAGAATGGGTAAGTTCACTGATTCACTAGCATTCCAATTGAGATAGAATTGCAGTTCAAAGAAGGTTTTAGAACTCCTGTTTCAGAGTCTGGTTCTAGTATTGATAGAAAACCATTAGAATGGCCCCTAGAGCTAAAATCATTGGACAGGTCGACTACCATAAATAGAATGTTAGGGAAGATTTATTACAGCAGTTACCGTTGTCTTCGGAGGATGCCACCCAAGCTAAGAAAGCAGTACCACAACATCCCCGCTTCAGAATTGGGGAAGGGCTATATGATTCAGAGATGCTACCACAAGTTTTGATGCCCTGGCTCTGTTTAGAGCAGCTTACAGTCAGAGAAAGGCCCCCACCCTAGATTGTAATATTTGGGAACTAGATGTTGGTAAACTAATAGCACCTAGTGTCTTCATGGACACTGATTTGCTCATTCTAATAGAAAACACTTATGATAAGGTGTCTAGGGTTGTTAGAGACACCCGAGGAAATGTAATACTAACTGTAACAATAGATGAAGTCAGAATAATTTTCAAGTTGACTGACACTTCCCAGAGTATGGATGATATTGACCTCGAATATTTCAAAGAAATATACAATAACCAGAGGGATTATTACAGAGGTGAAGTAGTGAAGGGATATGCTAACTAGATAGGAAATTTAGTTGTAATAGGGCCAGGAACCCCTGAACCCTTCAAAGTATATTTCTTCATTAGCAAAGCCAGAAAAATGTACAGTTCCCTATGTAATGTCTTAGGGATAAATGAGGAGGCAGCCATGCCAGTCGAGATAATGTTAATGGTGGTTCAAATTCTACATCCCCATTTATCAGTAGTCTTTGATTATGCATCCTATATTGCTCAGGAGATGCATGATGGATTGTTAGGGATCAAAGATGGCAATATACAAAATCCAATGGGTTGGTATTCCCTCATGATGCATATGTTCTCATTTAACAATGCAGATTTCTTTGAAGAAGAAATGGAATTGGAGAAATTCCAAGATGATGAAGAGTTTCCTGTTCAGATGTGGAGTGCAGACTTGTCCTGGGATAGAATGAATGCAAGTTATATATACTTTGACAAAGTTTTTGCAACCAGACTTAAGTCATTATTAAGCAACCAAACTTCAAGAATTCATAATGAAATATTGATGCTTTTAAGGCCTATGGAGTATGCCCCTGAGTTGAAAATTGCTCACAACTGGGGAGATTTGATATTATACCCTTTTGCCACATTGATTAGGGTTTATGGTTTTAGAGGTGTTCCTTATGTGCTACCCTACAGAGTCCCACTCAAAATTAGGATAGCAGAAATCATAAGACAATTAGGTGGGCTGCAGGAGGAAGCTTTGACTGGAAAGATGAAGGGAAATATCTTCCCTACCCTCACTAAAGCCCATCACTTTATCATAACAAAAGGAGGGTGGACACAGTTTGACAAGTATTTTGAGCCCTATCATCTATCTACTTCCATAGCCAGATGTGCTGATAATGAAGATTTTATCATGGGCATGTTCAGGAAAAGGACCAATTGTATTATGCTAAAACATCAGTTCTACTATCCTGAGGATATTATCAGGAATATCTTTGACTTAGAGGTTCAAGAATTTAGGAAGGAGAAGTGGATGTCATATAAGAAATCCTTGGACTTTGTCCAGAATTTTGACAAGACCTATGATCCTCTAAAGGATTTTTTCCCATGGTCTTATAAAATTGATTCACTTATGAATCTTTTTGAGGGAAAAATGCAAACCCTGAATGAGAAAAGAAAGAGAGCAGTTGAGAGTAACCCAGAAAAGGCCCTTGCTATCATGAATAAATTCCCATAGAGCAGAATAGTTCCACTTGGGAACTATCTACTATACAAAAGAAGGGGATATACCACTGTTGCTCCCAGAGTTGATCAGCCCATTCAGCATAAGGGAAAGAGGCCAATGGACACTGACATTCAAGAAGTATCCTCTCCAAAGAGGCAAAGGGTCTAGATAAAAGAGAAAGGTGGTGAATTATATTCTCCTTCCCAATCCCCTATGGAATATGATGACCAGACCATTGTTGAGCAATTGCTCAAGATGATAAATGCTGGTGAAGTAGTTGTTACTACTCAAGAACTACAAGAGGGGATGCCAGAAGAACCCAAACATACATCATCTGACCTCACAGTGGCTGAATTTGCTGGCAAGGAGTTAGACCCTGTGACCAAGCAAGCAAGTGATGAATTCTTGTCTGATGACAATTTCATCAAAACTAGGGCTTTTATTCAGTTTCTATGGAGATGCCATATTGGTGAATACAATGAAAAGTGTCAAAAAATGATAGAAGCCCAACCCGATGCTGCAAAAGAGGACATAGAGAAAGCAGTTAAACAAAAATTGATACTGAAATTTGATAAAATTACTCCTGAAGAGGGTAGAAAGATGGTCAAAAGGCAAGGGGTTCTCGTATTGCCACAATGGGATTTAGTTGATGCAATAATTTTTTGATGCCATAAGGAAATAAGCTAAAACCATAAGCCCTGCTGGAACATCAATTGGCACTAAATTTAGTGAAGACCATGCAGCATGTGCAATCTGGTCACTAAAGAAAAAGGACAAAAGAAGAACTAAAGAAGATAATGAAGCTGAAGACACAGGTAGCCTGATTGTGAAAAGGGTTGCAGACACCTTAGGAGTTGAAGTAGTTGACCTTGTTGTACAAGTTGCCAATCTAAGCATGAAAGTGTCAGAAAAGGAGAAGGGAGCATATGCTAGTCTGAATGAAAAGTTTGAGTTTGTGCTCAAGGCTTATAATGAGGAGAGGGTTAAATATTTGATGAAGGACAACAAAATAGCAGAGTTGGAAGGTGGGAAAAAGATTCAATTGATGCCCCAAAGGGTAATTGCTCAGGACCCATATCAACCTTCCTCCTCAAGTCCATTCATAACATATCCCCCATCCCCTGCACCTCTTAGTCCTACTATTCAATAAGCTGTTGAGGCCAAGAGGGCAGAATTAGAAGCTGAGAAGAGCATGCTAATCAGTGAAAGAACAAGATTAGAAGAGGAGGGTAAGAGAGATTTAGAAGATTCCTGTTATGCCTTGCATCCCCGTCCCTACATTTTGTGTGCAAAATGTTGGGTCCCCCTTTTTTCTTTTCCCTGCTTCTTGCTTGCGGCTTTGCCTTGTCTTTCTTTCCCTTTGTTTTCTCTCTCCGGGGTTTTTTTCCCCTGGCGTGTCATTTTGTTGTTTCGGTTTTCTCCTCTGGGACTTCGGTCCCGGAGGTTTCCGTTTGTTGGGAACCGGATTCTGGACTTCGGGATTTCTTTTGCCATGATGTTCTTATGGACATCATCACAAGGAGTCCCCGGGCCTAGAGTCTAGAGGTTTGCCTGTTCGAAGATCACCGGAAGGAGGAGGATTACCTTTTACCGCGGGTATAAATAGAAATTATTTGTCATTTTCACACTTACCGCGATTAAAACCTTCGAGCACTTAGAGAAAATTATAACAATTTCAAAGCGATTAATAGAGCATTTGCAGGAAGTTTATGGTAATCAGAGCTTAGCGATTGTCAGTCACCTTCAGGCAAGCGCAGGTGCTCCGTGGTAGTGATTCTGACCTATTGATAACTCGGACTATTGCAGGGCTGGTGCGGTAAATCCTTCCTTTCCTCCACCTTCTGTGTTCTCAGGTTGGTTTTTTTGCTTTCCCTCCTATGGCTTTTTCTGTTTTTGTTTGGTTTCCGTTTGTTTGTTTGGTTTTGCTTTGCTCCTCTGTTCGGTCCTTTGTTTCTGGTTTTTTGCCACCCATTGGTGGGTCGGCTCTGCCAGAGGGTTGTCCACCCTCTGTGCAGCGGTTGTTTGTTCGTAAATAATGAAAATAATGTAAATAGTGGTCTGTTTGTAAATAATGTATATATTGTACATATCTGTTTCTGCTTTGTCTGGTTTTCCCGCGGGTGTCAGCCCGTGTTGTATACTCCACGTATATATGTATAATAGTTGTAAGAAACCCCTGTATATCCCCTTCTATTCTTTGTATATATCCCTCGGCTTCATGTATATCCTTCTAGGTAACTCGACAAGCTGGTCGAGTCGCCTTTGCTTCTGGTTTTTGCCTTCGAACTCGCTTTCGAGGCAGAAAACCGCCTGTTTGAAACTCGGCTCTCGGCTGGCTTCAAACAGGCAGTTTTCTCTCTCCTCCATCAAGGCTGTCAGAACCCCATTTATTTCCCATGTGCGCAATCAATTCCAGCCAAGTGGCTTTCCCTTTTCGCATGTTCAGACAGTTGGCTCCGCCGTCATCGCCATCACATCTATTTAATGCCAACGCACGTGACGTCCATGTGGGCTAGACAACTTGCCTTTTCATGCTTCTTTACTAGCGGTCATTTCTCTGGGCTTCGGGCCTTTTTTCCACCACACATCCGGTGTCCTTATCAAGTGTGATAAAATCCCTGGACCCAGATGTGTAATAAATATTCTTTAAGTCTAATGTGTTTTGCTTTTCGGGTATCTTTGCATAAGACTAACTTTTCAGGAAAGGCAAACATCACGGTGGTAAGATTTCCTGGACCCTGAAATAATTATTTTGATAAACATGTTCTGACGGTCGCTTTTTCTTGCAGGTTCCCAGAATTATCTTCCAAATATGTCTGAAGCGCCCGCATCATCTCCTCCCAGAAGTTCGGAACTACCAACCACAACAGAGACTAGGGCAGCAGCAAAGTCAAAAATGGAGAAGGCCCTGGCAAAGCTGCCCCTCACCATGAAGTTTGTACAAGATAATGAGATTGTGGGCTCAAAGATTGAGTCCAAGGTAAAACTGATGACCGACGCCAGTGTCGGGACTTGGGCAGAAATGCAGGCCCTGGTAAAGATAATGCACATCCAGCGAAAGGCTAGAGACAAACTCGCAATCAACGTCGGGGGTTCTGGAATCCTCCGGGTAGCTTGCTTCCCATGCTCCGTGCAGTCTCCAGAGCTTGTTCTAACATTGGCGGCCAACTACAACTCTTCTGTCTGGGCCGTTATACTCACAGCTGCAGAACCCACGGGATACCCCACTCCACTGGTGTCCCTTGACCCAGTCACTTTCCAAGCAGGCCTGGGTATCCCACAATTTGACAGGGCCACGGTGGTCACAAGGACTGACGCCTTGAAATAATTTACACAATTGGAGGATGCGGCCCGGGTGTATATGAATACCAACTGGCTCAAGTCCCCAAAGAGGGACCCAAAGAGAATGAAAATAGATATCCCTCGCTCTGAATTCAAGGAGAGCATCCAAATGGGGATGATAGCATTGGCCCGGGTATTTGGGAAACCCTCCGCCCAGGAGTTCACCAAATGGATATACTATTTCCTCCTCGGCATCTCCAATAAGGGAGAATTTTTTGACTGGGCGACAATAATCTCCAACCATGTCGACTCCCAGTTCCTGCAGTTGAACCAGAAGAAGAAGTTCTACATGTCTTCTTATGTTTTCTGGGCTTTAGCCCAACAGAGGCCCCACTCCAATGGCCTACTCACTGACAGAGTACTCGGGATTGGCCCGGGATAGAAAGCACCCTGGGACCATTTCCCACAGATTCAATGGGAGGCTAGCTTCCCCAGTTTCTGTCGAGTAAACAATGTGTTCGTTTACTACCATCTGCTCACACCCACACGGGATGCCAGATACCGCCTGTCTACTGAGGCGATGAAGTTAATTAGTAGCTATGGGCACTACTACATATAGTTCCAGCAGCATACATACATTAGGGTCACCGGCTTCTCTGGGAAACCCTACTTGTTGCCCAGGCACTGCGGGGACAAGATCGTGCTGCTGGAATATTGCAGACAAATGCTAGAGTTGCACACCTTCTTTACCCTCAAGAAGGTCCCCAACATCTCATTCCCAATCACTTGTGGGAACTACACCTGCAGTCTGGCCACCGCGAGGGAGGAAGACAACGAGCTGAAAAGTTATAACTTGCAAGAATTCTATCTGGCGCGGAGAAACTTTGATCCGCATGGGAAAATAGCAACGGCAATGCCCCGGGCTTCGGAGCCCCATCAAATACATATGGAAGACTTCTGGGCAGATTGCCAAGATGACGTGGATGTGCAAAGCTGGCATTACATCAGAATGACAGCCAAAATGATGTAGGAATTGAAGCTCCAGAGATTCCCTCTAGGCTTTTTTGACGCCGCCCCCACAATAGATCCCCAATACAAAGAAAAGGGGATCGATAAAATGGCACTGCCGACAATGGATTGGGCCGCCCAAGAGGGGCCCACAATTGAGGACTTCACTTGGGAGGTGGTCGAGAGAAGTAATGCCTATTTTAAGAGGGTATGCCCCGGGAGTATGCGTCAAGCTCCCCGACCGGCACCAAAGGTAACTCCACCACCGGTACCAAGATTAACCCCGGGGGCCAGGACTTCCTTACAGGGCCCAGACAAGGGAAAATGGATAGCTACAACACCCTTCGCGTAGGAAGTCCCTATTCAGGAATAGATCAAGCAATCTGTGGCAGCCTCCTAGAAAATGAGGGAGCAGTTAATAACGAGGCTCGCCACTCCTCCGCTCATGGCAAGACCAATTCGTCCTCCTTCCTCCCCGTCGCTGGTAGCCTTAATGGTCAAGGCAACGGGGGTGGATCCCATGGAGGCAGTAGCTATAGCTAATGCGGGGCCACCTTGATCACCAAGAGGAAGAGAAAGCACATCAAATAGCCTAAGGCAGAACCGACGCCAAAGGCATCCCTCCCCAAAGAAGTAGAGATCCTTTCTTCTAGTTCCCCGAAACTGGAGAAAGAAGTAGAACAGGCAGAAGTCCCAGCCAGTCCCCCTCCGGAAGAGGAATTTGATGTATTTGCAACCGATGAATTCGGGAATTTGCAGGGGGACGATACACAAGCAGGGGCAGAGGTCCCGGAGAAAGAACAGGAGGCCGCGGATCAAGAAGATTTGGGACAAGAGGCTGCACAACAAGAGCAGCAGGTAGAAGAGGAGTCAGAACCAGAAAAGACCTCCGGGGCTCCAGAAATGCAAGGTCTGAGAGTGGACCAACCAAAACTAGGTGAACAAATGGCATCCGCTGGGGAAACTAGACCTTCGGGAACAACTGTAAACCCAGCCGCCGCATTCCCAAGGCCGCTCCCGGGGGAAACCTTCGGGCAGGTTATCACAGCAGCCCAAACTCTGAGTCTTGGCCTGATACCTCCCCTACTGCTGGTAGAAGAAGAAATTCTAGCAGAAGAAGAAGAAGAAGAGAAGCAGCTTGAAGGGGAAATCCCCGAAGAAGCCTACCAAGGTCCAGACCCAGATATAGACATACAGGACGAGGCTGAGGAGATGGAGGTTGAAAAGAACGTTGCTACAGGAGAAGTTGAGGCAGGGAGGACGGATGAGGTCCGCGACACTACGGAGCAACAGCCACCGGGTACTGGGAAAGAATCAGGAGAACAAGTTCTGGTAGGAAGGCCACCTCTCCCACCCTAGTGGCTGATAGAAAGAAAAAAGAGAAAGGCTCAGTTCGCTCCAGTGATTCCTCTCTCCCTGGCTGAAATGATGGCCCAAGTACAGGCCCCACCAAAAGCAAAGAAAGCCTAGACAGTTCACACTCTTCGAACTGGGCTGGGCGGGGAAAGAGTTGTCGTTGTGGCAACACCTCCCCCGGGCGCCGATGAAGCAACTGCAGACCCCACAGATTATGATGTTGCAGAGGTATCCCTGGGAAAGAGAGGAAAGCAAGGTGAGGTGGACTTGCTTAAGGAGGCAGCTAGGGCAGTTGAAGCCCGATACGAAAAGGAGGCCCAGAGGCTCAAAGCTGAAAAGGAGAAGAATGCAAACCTTATGGGGTTTCTTACCGAGCTGGCCAGACCCATAAATGCCGCCCCTCCAGAGACCTCCACATTAGAAGAAATACCGCAGAGTGACATAGACTCCCTGCGAGTAATGAAGAAGAAGGCCCAAGCTGTAGATGAATGGGTCGCCCTACAGATAGGAAACACTCAGCGTTTCCTAGCGTCCACTCTCCCAGACTTATACACAGCCGACAGGTTGTCCATCAGGCAGAAGCACTCATTGAGCAGTGGGAGAGTGACACTAAAAATTACCAGGCGTGGAAGGTAGAGCTCGAAGAGCTCCTCACCTTGGGAGAGGACATGATTTCTGAATCCAAAATTCTGGGTGAGGAATCATTTGATTTTGTAAGGATTCAGCATGCCAGACTTGACCTCACATTGGAGGTAACCAAGCAACTGGTAGAATCCTTGCAAGAGAAGGTACACAACGTAAAATATCCTTCTAATTTATTCAATTCTTATGTAATAAAGATTTCTGGGGCTGATCCCCTTAGTACGGATACGTACACCCCCAAAGATTCAGTTTTGGGGAGTTTTGATGAAATAATGCAATCCCGATATCAATCCCTGGTGGGGATAGACGGGGCCCAAATGACAAAATTAACCGAAATAATACTTAAGGGCCGTGACACGACAAGGATGGAGGACGAATTCAAAGAAAATGTTCTGAAACTGGGGGAACAAGTTGAAGTAGCCAGGCACAGAAGGGCCAGCCTGAAGAGTGTAGATGAAGATGGCATTTCCCGCCTCCTTTAGGCCTTCAACGATAACAAGAAACCTTGAGCTTTCTCTGGGAGCCGGGGGAACTTGAGTGTTGAGTATTCTTTATTCTTTTGGGGATGTAATTTCCCGGATCCCGGAGTCCCGGATCCAAAATTTTGTATTCTTTAAAGTGATCTGTGTCCCGGTCCCCAAGGCCAACCAGTCACTTTCAGGGGTGGTTAATAAGACTGTCAGAAGGTAGTTGGGTGCATCAAGGAACGTCAGCTCGGCAGTTGGCCTTCTGACAGGGTGTTCTTTTCGAGGCGCCGCTCAAGGGTACATCTGGCATATTGAAGACAGGGCGCCGCATTTCCCATTTATGAGGCATGTAGCCTCGGTCCTTGCGGGACCTACTTTCTTCTTTCTCCTCTCTGGCTCTCTCCTCGAGATCGATTCTTCCGATGTATATTCTTATCTTATTCTTCTGACATGACAGACCTATTCCGTCTCCAGGTCTTTTGTAGGGTTGCGCAGGTAGTACCGGCTCCCAGATATTGTATTTTATTAAAGCATGATGTAAATAGGGTTAGGGTTAGCAAAGAGTTGTATAAATAGGCAAATCGGCCCGTTCCCAAGGGTCGGCGAAATTGATGATTTTTTTGTCCATAGCAATAGCAAATTAATTTCTGGTTTTAGTTACAGAGCTCAATGCTCCATTGTTCAGTTCTCAGTAGTTAGATGCTCCCCTGGAGCCACCGTTGTATCACGCACCAGTGCTGGCTGGACTAAATATTAATGAAGAAGGATGGATTCTTGGCAATGATATTGTTGGCACTCTTGCTTCTGAGTTAATGGTATTTCATGTTTTAATGTTCTGTATGTCTTTTACTCTAGTATGTTAAAGTAGATTAACGAACTCTTTCCTCTTGCTACTGATAAAATGCTAGCTGATGGTTATGTATTTCTTCGGTATTTAGTGTAGTTTACCAGAGTATTATTGATGTTCCAGACATTTTTAATATGACTGTAGTTAGATGAAATGCTTCTAACTCTGCAGGATCTTTTTCGCTTTATTTGTTAAGTATAGAACGCTCGGGAAAACCTTACTTTGATCGAATCTCCGGAGAAGATGAGTTGAAGAAACCAGCTATCCCCCTTGAAAATAGTCACCTCTCCCAACCGAGCCCTGCACCGTCGTGACCCGACACCCAGGTGCTTGAAGGCCCAGAGGATTTATTTCCCCCGGATAACTTTTGCAGGCGGAGTTGGCCGATTTCCCTGAAACCCGGTGACAACTTATGACTGTTGGCGGACCCGGTCAGCAAAACCCCATCAACAATTCCCAGGCCTACAAAGAAGCTAAATAATTAGTGAAGCAAAAGCACACAGATCAAATATTTACAAATCTCAAGAGATGTGCTAGTGAGGTCAACCTCTCTAATCTCTACCTATTGGGGAAGAAGATTGCAAGCATCATCAACAAATATGATACTGAAAAGGAAAAATGAAATTTGATAGTGAGTAAATGGAAAGGGAGGGCATCCCATGTAAAATATTTCAATTCCCTCTCTAAAGAGAAAAATAATATTGATATTATTTTGACAAGCACTCATAAGTGTCTCAAATTGATGGTCA
>MU223688.1:15746-26541 GCA_018584345.1 Thuja plicata | reverse complement strand
CAAGCAAGGTGAATTTGTTTATTTACTTTGTTTATTTCTGCAATTTCAATTACATATATTCGAGGTTAATTCCAAAACCGGGGTTTGACTAAGGCAACCCCTCCCCCCCAACATACAAATCTCTTTTTCTTGCAGATACAGGTTCGGGACTGCGGATTTGGACTCAGATCTGGATACCCTTTTCGGCAAACTTTCAGGATCCATGAACAGAGTCAGTTTCAGATATGTACAAGTCAAGGTCAACATTATTGGGTCAGGGTCGATATTTTGGGGTCAGGGTTGACATTTGTGGGTCAAGGTCGACCCTTTTCATAAGATGACATTGGAACGGAAAATTATTTC
This sequence comes from Thuja plicata, assembly GCA_018584345.1. Lineage (NCBI taxonomy): Eukaryota > Viridiplantae > Streptophyta > Pinopsida > Cupressales > Cupressaceae > Thuja > Thuja plicata. The sequence goes on along the minus strand of MU223688.1, from coordinate 26,199 downwards.
TGGGTTTTGTTCGTCTCTGCGTTCCGGTTCTGGATCATACTTTAGTTTTTCTAGAAATAGCCTACAGACCTCAGAAAATAGCATTCTTTTATCTGCACTATTTTAAGGTTGGTTCTTCATCTCATTCATTTCAATTCCTAGATCTATCATATAAATTCATTTCTAAAACAGGAATTTAAGATCTTTCCTCTTTGCTCTCATTTCCGAATGGATGATTCATTTGTTCATTGATCCTTATTTTGGATTAATCAATTTGGATCTTTCATTTGTGCATTTGAGGTTAAAAGGAACATCTTATCTTCCCCACACATCACACAAACATCTACATTTTCAAATGTGACATCCATTTCATATGTTACATTTTGGTAACACTCTATTTTATATGTTACACAATCAAATTAAGAGAAGTCATATTGCTCTTGCACAAAGATAAATAAAACTCTATCTAATTCAAATCCCTAAGTTTCTTATGAAGATTAAGGGACATAAGAAAATAAGTAACAAAGTAAATATGCAACCACACAATACCTTCCCTTAAAAATCTATATAAGCATAAACATTAGATAAGAAAATATGATTGAATGAATCAAAATAGGTATCCACCAAAGATATAGAATGTTTACTTATTAACAAATTAGAAGGTGTAATTCAGAAGGGTTCTATAGAAAAGCTAACCTTCCTACAAAACCCTTAGCATCTTTACATTGGTAATGGCTATCTTTCTAGAGTATATAAGTAGTTAACATTTCCTTCACAAAGAGTTTGGTTTCTTGAAGGAAAATTTTATATTAGGCTTATGAATCCTAGTAAGATTCTAAACATCCATTTGATGAGGAGTATTGCCTATGTCTCTTGTATTTCCTGCTAGAATTATCATTACTAATTACAAAAGTGAGAATATAAAGTGCAAATAAACCAAGGTTAAACTATTGTTTCCCTTAGTATCTTTACTATCTCTTGATAAATTTTTCTCTTCACTTTAGATACTTTATCTTTGCCATTCTTTTAATAATTTTTTGTTGGAGTCACAATGAAGCATGATTTTTTTTCTTAAAAATATTCTTAGTTCCATTTTAGCAGCAATATCTTGAAAATATTTTGGATCCTAAATAGTGTCTAAAATTTCAAATATGTAATTAAAATGACCCTTTGGTAAGTATTTTTCTAAGCATATCTCATTCTTTTGTTTATAATGAGACTTCGCCAGGATAAATCCATTTAAGGCATTTCCTTCTAGATGAGTTGGGGCTTTCACTTTTAGATTAATTTTAGCCAAATATATCTCTAGGAGAAGATGAATATCATCTAGTTTTTTTTTTGGGATATTTCTTTGAAGATGCTCATAGAAATGAGATATACAATATCTAAAAGGAAGAGCCTCATAATATAACTACTAAATCCGATGTATACTTCCTAAGCTAATCTCTATAGAATAAAAAAAGATTGGTAAGATCAACTTCCACATATATATGTAAGCACAAGAAATTGCCTCTCTCCTTCATGTGATGAGAATAGATCAAAGATTACCTAAGGACAACTGTAATAGAATGCAAAGTATGAGGTCTCCATAATTCCATATAAGATAAAGATGACGAACAATCTTAAATGGGAGCTCTCCAACTTATATCAAACTCTACATGCCAAGATTTAACAAACAAGCCAACTTGATTATGAATGTAGGGTCCTCCTAAGAAAGTTAAATTCTGACCAGCCATTCATAAACCCACGCCCCCACCAAAAAAAACAAAAACAAAAACAAACAAACAAACCAACCAACAAACCATTTTACAGATAAAATGACCTCCAAATTCCCCTTTATATCCCCCTTTGACTACCAAGTATGATGTACCTATTTCTCAAGTAACAATATATTTACTTTATATAAAGAGCCACAAACTTATAGATCAAAGTATACTCTAATAAATAAAGGACATCATCCCTTCCCTTGCAACTTTATAAACAATCACTAGACCGCAGAACTATTATCAATCAGATTTAACTTCATACGTAATAGACATAAGAAGAGTATTTTTCATGAAGAGAAATTATAACCTTGTCAACTTGAACATTGTAGAACCCCAGCCGATCAAAGCCCATGAAAAACCAGCCAAAAAAAGTAGACAACTGAACAATTGCTGAAAAGAAACCCGAAGAAATCATATGACATGATGCAAATTAAAATTTGGACAGTCTACCCTTTCATGCAAAAGCGAACGTAGCACTTTCAACGAATCTTAGCCGTCCACTGACAAACTCTATTAAGATGAACTTTTTAAAATCATAAAATTGATTATTATTTAATTATTATTTTTCCAGCTTACCGGAGTGAAAATAAAAAATCATTTTAATGACATCCGCCTACAAAACATTACACATTAAAACACTTATATTCATATTTCTTTCTTCATATCTATCAACAAATAATAACAATGGATTTATTTTTAAAATAAATCTAGTAATATTTTTAACATTTACTTGACTAAATCTTATCAAGATTGAATATCCTTGGCATCTTTTGAGTAGAAATAATAGCCACAAATTTTGATATGCCCACAGTTTACACACCAGGAAAACTAAAACAGCCTATCTTACAACCGATGACAAAGCCCAGTTAAAGAAGATCACTCTGTTGACATGATTCTTGTTTTGTAGTCAATTGTTAAAACTATCCTCACAATCTGGAATAAGATGAATCCGACGGCCTTCTCTGGTTTAGCCCATTGTTTCAAATCCCTATATTCATCAATAAATTGGAGGAGGGACACCGAATTCCACATAAATTTCATTACATCTCAACAATCCAAATATCTTCTGTGGTGTGTTTTTTTCATAAAAACAATCATGGGGCGCTGGATAAAACCAGAGGTTAGTCACTTTTCTCTTTAACATTAATTTATTCTTCAATGATTTGTGTAGTCTAAAGTTTAAATTTAATATGTTAAAAGCTTTATGGGTGTAATTATGCAGGTATATCCATTGGTAGCAGCCACAAGTGTAGCTGTCAGTATGTGCGTATTTCAATTAGTTCGGAATTTGATAACAAATCCTGATGTCAGGTATGCTTTTTTCTTATAATGATCAAGTTTCAAATTGTTATAGACGACTGTTTAATGGTTTTCAGGTAAATTTTGTTTTGATAGTTGCTTTTTTATGCATTAAGTTGTTTTTAGTTAATATGATAGGGGAGCATGAATCTTAGGTTAAAATATCTTGGATTAAGAACTTTATTAAGAATCATTCTTTATCAGCAAATCAATGATCTATTGGCTAAAAAGTATATATTTATGTAAAATATAAAGAAATAAATCTATCAAACACCATAATCACAAATCAAAGATGTAAAATATTAAAAATTAGACTATAATTAAAGTTTAACCTAATTTTCATTATGTACATGTTTATATACAAGCTAATTTACTATTTGCAAAATATTTATGATAAGTTGCAAAATACTATTTGTTTTGTGATAAGATGTTTTTAATTAAATTGGTAAGAAATTTTTATTTCATTGTAAGATGTTAGGTTTAATTTTTTTCCATACCTGATAAATGACACTAAGTTTTAGCCATTATAATTTTACGTGAGAAGGAAGTGAGAGATGACTATTTTTTAAATTTTAAAATTAAGGCTAATAATTTTTATTTATTCAATAGATTTCTAGATTGTATCTATTAACTATTTTTAAATTTAATTATGTATATATTTTTACATCAAATTTAGAATCATACTTCATAATGTAAAATGTTTGAAAATACAAGCATATAGTAGAATTGTAAGTTATCCATTTTCAATTTTGTGTCGAAGATTTTAACAGAATTTTATGTGAGCAGAATTTCAAAAGAAAATCGTCGCATTGAAGTTCCAGAGAATTGGGAAGAGGGAAAGAGATATGCAGAAAATGGTATGAGAAAATTTGTGCGCAAAAGAGCTCCTGAGGTTATGCCTTCTATGACTTCACTCTTCGACACCACGTCCAAGTGATCGCCAAATATCGACAAATAAAGTGGAGCTATCGATTCTACAAATGTTTTGCGTCTTTAATATGGAAAAATTTATTTGGTGTGTAACCAATTGTTGGTGTATAATAACGTTGAAGCATCTCACATGATGCAAAGCTTAGAATATAAATATGAGTAGGTAATTGTTTGTAATATAGGGTGGTATATCATAAATATGTATTGTTTAAACTGCAAATTGATTAATTATCACCTATTCTTAAGATCAGTCATATTACTTTACTATTTGTTATGAGTGGAGTGATATTACAATTCCAAAGAAACATCTACAAGAAGAATGATTAATAAAGAGAATTAGAACAAGGGTATACTAAAACTATCTTAAATGAGTGTTTTCTTGATAAATTAAAAAGTAGTATGACTATTAATTCAGATGCAACAATAATTTTGATTATGAAATCAAGATTGATTGATGGAAACTGTACATTTGAATCCCCATAAATCATGGGAAATATATATTGTAATGTTGATGAATGGAAAGGGAAGATATAAGCGACTAACATACATATCAGTTCAAACTAAAATGTCCCATACAAAGCATCATCAATTATAGATAGCTTTATTTATATGCATAAAATAAATAAAGATAAAGCATGAATAAAGTGTGTTTTAGGATCCATGTAAGGGGCGGCTTAAAGATCACACACTAATATTTTGACTTCTTAGGTGGCTCTTGTGGGGCCCATTCGATCACCTACAACTGAATCCATCCACCATTCCCACTCTGTAGTAATTCACAAGGCCAATCACACTATTTTTCCATATGCAACAAATAGGTTTCCAATCAAATTGGTTTACATTTGACACCGTAATTCCATCCCCTGCTAAAATGTGAGCTTCTCATAACGATGTCATAATAAAGGAGGATATACACAAGATGAATTTTTTGAAAAGGCTTTAGAAACTCTCAAGAAAATGCAATGTGCACGTATATGTAGAATTAATAGTTGTGGCTGCACAAATATCGCTAGAAGAAAAAACAAAACAAAACAAAACTTTGTAGAGAAAACAAAGAGTTGTTGAATAAGAATTAAATCTCAGATCCTATTAATCATCCTAAAGAATGCATGAATACAAAAATATAAATCACTATATGTAACCAACAAATTAAGGTGAAAGAGGGAAAAGAGTTTTAGTTCCAACCAAAGATTTGCATGAAGAGAAACTCGGTCCTAAAATTATGGAACATAAGCTTAACATGCAAGTTGGAATTAACTGTAACACCCCCCTTAATTCTAACTAAGGAATAAATGAGGAAAGAGGGAAAAGCCACAGTGGGAACAAAAACCCCTCAAAATAGATGCTAAAAAAGAAAGAAAACTATTTTTTTTATAATGCCTTGCACCCCAAGAAGATCTCAGAGAAAGTGAAACTTCTACTTGGTGAATTTCTTCGTGAAGATGTCAACTATCTGGTGAGATGTGGGACAATACTGCAAATCTATGATGCCATCATGGATCAAATCTCAAATGTAGTGCATGTGGATCTCGATGTGTTTTGTCCATTTTCATTGTACAAGATCTCTACAAAATACCAGTGTACTGTGATTGTCACACAAAATGAGAGTTGGATGATGAAAACAAATACCAAGCTTAGTCAGGAAGTTTTGCAACCAAATATCCTGAACGATAATATTGATAGCATCGAGTTGTATTCAACCTCTACAAATGATAAAGAAATGGAAGACTGTCTCTTAATTGACCAACAAATAGGATGAGATCACAAGCTGAGAACATATCCTTAAGTCGACTTGCAATCAATGATATCACCAGCATAATCAGAATCAATATAGACAATCAGATCTAAAGTATACGCACAAGACAATTTTCCAATTTAGCTCATGAGGCTTTTGCATACATTTAAAAATAACACCCACTGCATATGATAGCTCTGGACGAGAGTGAGTTAGATAAAGAAGACCCCATGTGCAAGCTGACAGTAGAGTATGCAATCAACCAAGAGTGTATCCTTTCCATCCTCAAGCTTGACCCCGACAGGAAAGGTGTGGTTGTTGGCTTACAATCAGTCATATGAAATCGAGCTAGGAGATCCCTTGCATACCTGGATTGGGAAACTTGGAAACCTAATTCATTTTGGCTGATTTAAAGAACAAGAGACAAGTTGAGGAGACCCATGTCTGTTATGGAAAATCTATCATGCAAAGATGCATTGGTTGCAATGATGGTTGTGATTGAATCACCTGTTATCAGTAGAGCATCTACTTAGAGTACTATAAGCAATTAAGAGTCATATTTTCTCATCTTATAAACATTTGGATTAGATTTTCATCTTGTAAAAATTTGAGACATAAGATAAGAATCCATTTTAGAAATACCAAGCTCCAGGTGCTTGCTTGAGGCCATAGAGTGACTTCTTGAGCTTTCATACCAATGAGGAATCATGTACAGAATCCTATGGCTACTCCATGTAGATCTTCTCCTCAAGATATCCATGAAGAAATGCATTCTTCAAATCCAAGTGATGAATCTCCCACCTTCTACCTGTTGTAATGGAAATAGCCAACCAAATGGAGTCCATTTTTCATGGGAGAAAAAGTCTTATCATAATCAATGCCATGATCTTGTTGAAACCCTTTGGTTACGAACCGTTCTTTGTATTTTCTTACTTGACCATCTGCTAATATATTTATTCTATAGACCCACTTATACTTTACAGGCTTGTGATTGGATGGAAATAGTACCAAGTCCCAAGTTTGATTTGCAATGAGAGAATTTTACTCCTCATCCATGAATGCTTCCCAATGAGGATGACCTTCAGCTTGTGCATAAGTTTGGGGATTAGATACTTGAATCAAATAAGGACGCATTGGTAGCTGAAAATTCACAAGGGTCGTCATAAATATCAACCAAGCTCTATGTTCTTTGATTTCTCATAAGAGATACTGAATCATCACTAGAACCCCAATTATGATTTGGATTTGGATCTCGATCTGCACATGCATTCTCATGTTCATATGATTAAGATTCAGATGAATCTAAAATCAGATCCGTGTGATTAAAGGCATCATCCTTGAGATCTGTAAGAGGAGGAAGTACAAAAGTGGTGGCATGTTTCTCCTGAGATGCTTGCATGGGACTTTCATCAAAATAGACACTCCTCTTAATGAAGAACATTTATGTAGAGATATGTAGAAATCTATAACCCTTCACACCATCTGGATATCCAACAAAGATGCATTCTTTTCTTTGAGGCCCCAAAGCCTTCCTTTTATATGTAGAAATACGAGCCCATGCACGAGATACAAAAAATACAAAAATATGTGACTTCTAGTTGCATACCACTCCATGCTTCAAAATGAGTTTTTCCTGTAATAGATTTTTGAGGATATCTTTTTTATATTTATGAAGCACAATTGATCACTTCAACCCACAATTTTGAGGGAAGGGACCTAGCATGAAACATATGACTTGCCATCTCTTTCAAAGATCAGTTCTTCCTCTCATCTACCACATTCTACAATGGAGTGCAAGGAATTATGTTCTACAACTGTATTCCTACTTCATCAAATTTTTTGGTCTTCTCTGAATAATAATTGTGATTGTCTTCTCTGAAATATTCTATTTTTCATTTATCCATGTATTTTCCCAAATTATCATAAATCAGATCCATTGATCTCTTAAATCATATAAGGGAGCCATTATATTTTGAAAAATAAAATATGCCATTAAATCATAGTCTTTAGATTCTCCCAATGTAGAAATTAAGCGTCAGGGAGGTGTTTTCTCTCTTCATATTTAGGATCATTTGTGGGAATCTCATCTATGCAGAGTGGACAACAATTTGCAGATGTCAACCATTTATGAATATATTCTGTATGTAATTCATGTATACATGACATATGGGTGCTTCATTCACCAACCTCAATCTTATCTTGACCTATACAACAAAAATGCATCTATCCCTGCCTCCAATTTTACTTGGGTTTTGAAAGACTCTGCTACACTCCTAGATTCTAGAGTAGGATTAAAATTATCCTCAAATTTATTACGATACTCAATGGGTATCACATATACATGGATGATAAACTAGCTACATTACTTTCAATATAATCTAAACATGATAAAATCCATTCCGTTTTATGACTTTATCCATGAATTTGATTTAAGTTGAGCATTGAATATTTGATTCTCTATTTTAATGTTTTTTTATCTCCCTATTTTGCTATATTGTGTTCTCTGTCACAAATATGGCCAATAAGAAATGAATAGAAGATAGATACTTTGAAGAATGTGACAATGTTATATCTGATTGTGCATGTGTTATTCATTTTGATCTCCATGTATTAGAATGGTTAACGGTAGTGTGTGGAGAGTGATAGAAAATGAAAATGTTTTTTTTGAATTTATAGGCTAAGGGAACATAACTTTCAAAGACAACTTGGAGAGATTTATGATCAGATTTCAGTCATGGCTACAATATAATAAATTTGGTGGTAATCATAGAGAATGAACAATAGAATTGCATATCTTAGGAAGAAATGATAGAGGTAAACTTCAAAGTAACACTATTTTTATGTTGTATAAAATAGTCATTTCAAGGTTGTAAGCGCAATGACATACAAAAGCATTATCATAATTACTTGTTTTGAAAACTTCATGACCAAATGAGTGGGTCTATGCACAAAGTTGAGTGCCAATTCCGTGGAAGACCGCGGTCAAAAAACTTTGGCAATTGAAATGGGCACCCGTTTCATAAAAATCGGGTGCCCGTTACGGTTCGGGCACCCAAGCTGTAAATATAAAACGGGCACCTGTTTAGGTTTGGGCCCCCGGTCCTAAATGGTAACTTGTGTTTTACCAAACGGGTGCCCATTTTGTAAAATTATTTAAATTTTGTTTTAACCATTTTGCAAGTCATTTTCACGACTTGTAAAACGGGATAGCGTTCTGAAGCAACCGAGTGCCCATTTTTGAGAGCTACCGCCGACCCCCTTGCTCTTGTTTCTCAGATTCCAGGTGCATATCATTGTTTTTACTTCTTTGTTATTATGTTGTTCATTAAAAAATATATTTTATTATTGTTTTTAACTTGTTTAATGTTTTAAGTTCATTTATTTAATAGGATTAAAATAATTTTTTAAATATTTAGTTTTATTTTACTTTGTAGATTATTGTAGAAAACTTTCAAAACTTAAAACCCTAGGTAGAAAACTAAAACGTAAACAGGTAAACAGAACTGAAACAAGAAACCCTAGGTAGAAAACTAAAACGTAAATCTAAACACAATTGAAATAATTGAAACCCTAGGTAGAAAACTAAAATGTAGACCTAAACACAACTGAAACAAGAAACCCTAAATAGAAAACTAAAATGTAAACCTAAATGTGCAACTGAAACAAGAAACCCTAGGTAGAAAACTAAAACGTAAAATGATTTACACAACTGAAACAAGAAACCCTCTCTCTCTCTCTCTATAGTGTTTTTAAATTTATTTTTTCTAAATTAAATATTTTTATTTTTTCTAAATTAAATGTTGCATTTTTAATTATAAGTCTAAATTAGTTTTTTGTAAGGTAAAATGTAAATTATATATTAATTTTAAATTTTTATGTTTGTATACATACATGTAGATTATTTAAATTTTCATTTTCATGTACTCTCTCTCTCTCTCTCTCTCTCTCTCTCTCTCTCTCTCATGTTTTTAGTTTATCTTTTCTAAATTAAATATTGCATTTTTTTACTATAAGTCTAAATTAGATTTTTGTAAGGTAAAATGTAAATTATATATTAATTTTAAATTTTTCATGTTTGTATACATACATGTAGATTAAGACCAATTAGTCCACCAATAGGACTTATTAAGACCTAATTTAGGAACAATAATATATAATAAGACCTAATAGTCTCTCTCTCTCTCTAGTGTTTTTAATTTATTTTTTCTAAATTAAATGTTGCATTTTTAATTATAAGTCTAAATTAGATTTTTGTAAGGTAATATGTAAATTATATATTTATTTTAAATTTGTCATGTTTGTATACATACATGTAGATTAAGACCAATTACTCCACCAATAGGACCTATTAAGACCTAATTTAGGAACGATAAGACATAATAAGACCTAATAGTCTCTCTCTCTCTCTCTCTCAAGACCTAATAAGACCCTTAGGGCTGTTAGAGTAATTATTAGTTTTCTTATTAATTAAATCATGTTGATTTAATTAGTTAAGTTATTACTCTTTAGTGATTAAGCTTTCTCTTAGGTGCATTAATAATTAATTCTTTTATTAATTATTAATGTGCAACCTAGCTTTTACCTTTTAGGGTTTCGTTCACCTTTTTAAGGTTGAAATTTGTAATTGTTGTTCATTAATTCAGATTATAATTTTGCTCTCATTTCTTGAGCAACTTCTGAGTTCTTCTCTCTCCTTCTTCTTGCTTCTTCCAGTGACAGGTTATTTTGCATGCAGGTTTCTTGG
>MU223687.1:831786-862334 GCA_018584345.1 Thuja plicata | reverse complement strand
TGCAAGCAGAGTGGGTTTAACCACGGAGGAAACTCCGTAGTTAAGTGCGCTCCAGCTGGAGTGGTACAGGGATGGGTGACCTCCCGGGAAGTCGATCCCTGTCCTTGACCTCTTTGAGCATCACCCAAAGCCGATGAGACTCAAAAAACTACACAGTTGAATCCAAGTAGAATTAAAAAAAAATCAATCGGTAAATTTTTTTTTTTTAAAAATAGACAAATGGTCGAAATTTTGACCAATCTCGTTTTACTTTCCACCAAACTGTTGGTCGCAATTTTGATGTAATCAGAGGCTCGTTTCCACGAAATACTCATCGGAATTGCGACCAATGCCTTGGTGGAAAGCAAAGCATCCATGTCGAAATCTCCGGAACTGGTGGTCAACATTTCGACCACTTATTGGTCGGAAGTTTCCACCATATATTGGTCGCAATTTCGACTAATTATTGGTCGGAAGTTTCCACCATATATTGGTCGAAATTCTGACAATATATTGGTCGGAAGTTTCCACCATATAGTGGTCGAAAGTTTGACAATATATTGGTCTGAATTTTCCACCAATTAGTAGTCAAAATTTCGACCATATATTGGTCGAAAGTTTTCGCTATATTGAGTGAGAGTAACAGTCGAAATTGCGACCTTTATGTTGGTCAAAATTGTGACTAATAACAAAAAAGTTGAAATTTCGACAAAAAAAGACCGACGAACGGTTTGGTCTAAGTTTAGTCGTGCATTCGACTAATTAATGTCAAAATTTTGACCAATTGTCATCAAAATTTGAGCTCAAATTTACTAGTGATTAATTCTTCAAGTGAAGGAGAATTAGGAGGGTGAATAGGTTCGGCCATAATAGCTGGGGTTGCCAACCAAGTTATTAATTTTTCTTTCATTTTTTGGGATGCCGCTAGAGTTTGTTGCATTTTTTCCACTATGGGAACTAAGGATGGGACATGAGACAGGGTCCCCCTTTTTTTCTTTCCTCTATCGTCGCCCTGCGAGAAGGTTCCAGCCCTGAAAGTTGAACCCAGCACAAATGGGCCAACTTCCCATGTACTTTTTGAACATACCCTTTTAAACATTGTGGGTAATGTCTTATTTCGTTGGACCCTTCGGCGCATCCTAGTTTACCAGAGGGAGAGCCATTTTGTCCACTTCCTTTTTTTTATATTGTGGATCCTCTGTAGACCCGGTGTCCATGAATTCCTAGGGGAACTTTCTAAGCTCAAGTCATTTCATCATCCCCTATGTCATCTGGTCGAAGTGTCATTTTTGGACCTCAAAATCATCCTGGCAATCTTCCCAAAAAAATTCTACGTGAAGCTCATGTAGAAGGGCTTCCCAGGGAAGTGTCATCACTATCTTGCCCAGTAGATCAAAATTATTCTGCTCTAAATAGAACTCTACTAGCCATAAACTTTTAAGTTTGTTATCAGATTTTTTGGCCATGGCAAGGCTGTAAGAATAGTTCCCACAAGAAATTGGGAACAAGATGTTGGTGACCTTCTTCACCGTGAAGAGGGCATGCAGCTCCAGGATCTGTCTGCAGTATTCTAAAATAGTTATTTTATTCTGACAATGTTTGGGTAATAAATAGGGTTTCCTGGAGAAGGCAGTCACCTGAATGTATGTATGTTATTGATATTTAATGTAATGGTGGCCATAAGTGCTGACCAAATTCATTGCTTCCTTGGAGAGCTGATATCGAGCATCCCAAGTAGGTGTGAGGAGGTTATAGTAAATGAAGGCATCCTTCACTTGGTAGAAGTTGAGGAAACAAGCCTCCCATTAGATTTGTGAAAAATAATCCCATGGAACATTCTGGCCTAAACCAGTTCTGAGCACACCTACTGTAAGTAATCCCTAGGTCACGGGGCATTGTTGTGCTAGTACCCACAAAACATAGGATGTCATATAGAATTTGGGGGTCTGGGTGACCTTGCCCAGCTGAGAGTCCATGTGATTGGCGATGATAGTGGCCCAATCAAAAATTTTCCTGCTAGAGGCGATGCCTAACAATAAATAATACATCCATACCAAGAGTTCCTAGGCATGGGGTTCTTCAAAGACCCTGCATAGTGCAATGATCATCATCTGTATGATTTCTTTAAATTCCGCCTAGGCGATCTCCAGCTTCATCTTTTTGAAATCCTTCCTTGGCTCCTTAAGCCATTTTTTATTGAGATATTGTCAGGCCATGTGTTCAAGCTTTTGAAATTCTTCCAAGGCTAGAGATTAGGTGAGAATGACCGCATCATAAAATTAGGGAATCCCCAGCCTACCTGACAAGTCACGGTGTCCAGAAACACCATAGGCATTGGGTAGCTTGTCAGAACTAGGGTGGAGAGCATGAAAGTCAGGACCATTGTATTATAGTGTTCTACCAAAGTGACAATGAGCTCTGGAGCTTGCACAAAGCAAGGGAAGCAAGTAGCTTTGAGGATCCCAGAGTTGGCCACATTGACCGCCAATGGGTCTCCAGTTGTGCGTTGAATGAACATCATATTTACCAGGGGTTGCATTTTGGCCCACATCCTGACACTTGTGTCAGTGAATAGCTGCAACTTGGAATCAGCCTTCGATCCTAGGATAGTGTCCCCAATGAGATACTTCATTGTTAATGGGATCTTTTCCAAGGCCTTCTCGGCCTTCGTCCTGACAGCTGCTCAGGTGGTAGTAGTAGTGGGGAGTTCTGGACTCCCAAGTGGAGATGATGTAGATGCCTCTGACATCATTAGTGAGTTTAATTCTAGCAACCTACAAAACAAGATGACCATCAGTATTTATATGAAATAAAACATTATTTCAGATGCCAGGGACTTTCACCACCGCTGTGCATCTATTCCTGAAAGAATTGTTACCTCACATCAAACCCCAAAAAAGATATACATATAATAAGAATGACTTAGTAATTTGACCTCTACCTGGACCTCCAGGGATTCTAGCACATGTGATGAAAGTGATATAAGGACAAAATGAAGACCTGGGACCTGGAGTCTGGAAAACTAACGGTTGCATGATATAGCCAGAGGTTAGCCGTACTAGGCTGACATGGGAGTGTCACATGGCCATGTAGTAATAGGAGTAATGGAATTAATGCTGACAACTATCCAAATATGTGTGGAAATGAATTCCACTTGGGCTAGTTTTGAATGTTCACTTGGGAAACTTAACCTGCCATTAGGACTGAATTGATGAAGCAGAGAGAAAGCCGCCATGGCTCCAACCAGTGAGGTGCTGAGTTTGAACCAGGAAGACATCTCTCTTGGACGAGCTCCACATTTGGGAATTTTATTGCATGGAGCACAATGAGCTTGCCACTAGATAGAGTGTAGGATATATAAGAAATATATATAGACAGAGCCAAAGCACACACGAGGGTCGAAGCACGACTCGCAAGATGACCCGAAATAGACATATAAAAAATATACAGAGATATGCATGAAAACATACTAATTTTATAGCCACACAGAGGGAAGACAACCCTCTGACAAAGCCATCCCACCAATGGGAAGTGACGAAGAGACAATTGAAAAGAAAACAAAAATGGAAATGAGACCGAAAACCAAGAAAAAAACCAAACAAACAAAGCAAAACTAGGGAGACAAAACCAGAAAGGAGAGCTGAAGGACCTACCTAAAAAAAATGGAGGATGCGGGGAGGATGAGCACATGAGGAGCTCTACAACTAGTTAACCTTTTAGTAACCATGAACAAACGCTACAAATCATTGTTAATCAATCGCTAAGCATAGGGACAAAAACATCATTTAAATCACCTTAATCACTCTATTTGTTTGATCACAGTAAATGTAAAAGTGACTGGTAAAACCTATTTATACCCTTAGGGTAAAAACACATTGCTTTCCTCCCACAAACTCCAAAATAGGAAAACCTCAAGACTCCGGGCCCAGGGATTCCATGTAGCAACATCTTCTCACAAAAGAAGACATGATGGAAGAGATTCCCAGAATCTGAGATCTGGTTGGCTCAAGAAAAGGACAAAAAAACTCTGGGACCGGGTCCTGGAGACACAAGAAGATAGGAAGCAAAAGAAAAACAACCCTGGCAGAGGAAAAGCCTGGAGGAAAGTAAAGGAAACAAAAGAAACCAAGGGGAAGAGAAAAAGTGAAAAGGGGGACCCAACATTTTTCCTACAAAATGTAGGGATGGGTATGCAGGGCATAACATGATCATTCTATAGTCAATTCCCAAACATAAAAAATGTGTTCTCATCTTGTTTTCCCAACAGTAAAAGTTTTTTAGGATCAAATTTTAGACTATCCTTCATGTGGTAAGTCATCTTTAGGATCGCCTCAAGCTATTAAGCTTTCTCTCTAAGGACTAGTATCTCTGATACCAATTATTAGGAATAGCAGTCCACAAGCACAACTAAGAGTGGGGTGAATGAGTTGCGATATAAAATATTAAACTTTGAACTTTAAAAATCAAAACTAAAATGCAAATGATAACATAGTAAATGCCAACAAAATAACACAATACTTGTTGTCTAGGAAACCCTGTCAAAGGTAAAACCCTAGTGGGAATTAGTACCCACAAATAATTTACTAAAAGTATAGTATCCCTATTAAAAGATTCAACCATATTAGGATCTTATTACAAAATTATAGTACACGGTCATGTTAGGAGACAAACCCTATTAGGGGCCAAGAAAAGTAGTAGGCTCACTATCTAGGCATACTCCCTAAAGAAGGTTAAATCCACCCTCAAGGATTCACAATTTGAACAAGTGTATATAGGAAATATACAATCCAGTGAACTATCAGATAGAAAATGTATTTTCTTGGTCAGTTCCAATGAAGTATTGTCACAAACTCTGTTCTACATCTAGCAGAAAAAAAAGCCTCAAAAATTACACTTGTCTTCCTTTTCAAACTCTTCCATACCTTTCCAAAAGAAAATATCACTCATATATACCCTATTACAATAACTCATTAGGTAGGCAAATTAACCTTTCCTAATACACAAATAATTAATTAGGTCGGCCAATTAGGCTTTCCTAAGGTAAAAATAATTGTTTAACCCCTTTCTAAGATACACATAGTACCTATAACAATGAAAAATGAATTATAATCCATCATTTATACTCCAACATCTGCAATCCACACTCACAATTCATAATACACACTACATGTCTCAAGGCGGCCACTAGAATAGGTCTCCTCCAGAATACACACCATATCTGATGTCACCTATACTTTCATAGAAATTGATTAGTAAGGAACATTCTTCAATGTGTCCTTAGTCATCCCATAAGTTCGCATGCACTGAAACATCTTTATCTATAAGATATACACAAAATATAGAGACCTTCTCGGTCAAGAAAAACTGTCACAGTCTAGAAACCTGTCTTCACTAAATCATCTCTAACATCCTCAATATGTAACCTCAAGTCAAGAAACCTTAGGAATGAGGTCATCAAACATATTTCTTCATATCTCTATCTTTGACTATTATGAAACATCTGTATAGTGTCTATACACTTCTGTCAGTCAATTAACCAGTCTATCCTCTTCATAGAAACATATGTTGAGATTAGTGAAAAAACATGAATATCAACAACATGAATAGTATCCAAATCTGATATCATCCAATGCCAGATCCATAAATCACACCATGACTCTTTGCAACACTCTGCACACCAATGTCAGCCAACAATAAATAAGAACTTCAACCCGCCACATGAAATTCACAATATCTGATCATGCAACCCAATATGATCTAGCAACATGAATATGACTCTTTCTAGAAACATCAAAAAGAAACATGAAATTACAAAACATCATCAAGAACAAGTCCATCTAAGAATTCATACTCATCTCTACACTATTCATTAGGAACACTAATTATAAACCACAATCATAAAAGAAAAATAGCTTTCCAACATCAAAATCATGAACTACTCAAGTTGATGACACACATCAAATTCATGAACCTTCACACAAGGAGGGTATTGAAAATGAGGGCCCAAGGCACTCCCAACTATCCAAATCAACTTGCAGAACAACCTGGAAGACACAAGAAAAAAAGTGAGAGAAATAAAGTAGAAAATTATTATTATTTCATCAAACATCATACATGTCAGGTTGTAAGGCTTTCCTAGTTTCATCCATATACATTCAAATCTTTACAGAATAGTCTTCATACATATGAGGTCACAGACCTGCGATCCAAATCAACTATCCTTTTCTACTTAAGAACTTCTACCCAAATCTAAGAATAGAAACTAAATATATACAAGAGACAACAAAAGAGGTCAGCACCAAAGATCCTAAAGATCTAACATAAGAACCAAAAAGACAAAAATTTAGGTCTACACACATCCCAATGAAAGACCCCAACATTAATTATGCTACAAATATTAAATGCATATGTTGGCTAGAAGATCCAATGCCCAAAAAAAAACCTTAGTGAGAAAGACTACCGAGAACAGAGACTAGTCGGTGAAAACTACGAAGCAACCAAGAACAACCACTGAGACCTCGTCGATGAAGCCAACTGAAAAAAAAGTAATCAATCTCCAGTGGTGAAACAAAAAACCTTCAACCAACCAACAAAGAAGTTACCAAACACTTTACCGAGAAGTCTCCAACAAGCTTCCAAACCAAAATAAACATATTTTTGGTTGATACAGGATTGCCAAAAACCCAAGATATTCTTGCATCAGACACTTGGGGTTAAAAGAAATGATTCTTTGAATCATGAATCAGGTAAAACCTGAATTGAATCCAACTGTGATTGAGAAATCCAAGATAAGTCCTCAACTAGTATGTTCTTCCACTTTACTAGATATTCCATGTAACCTTTCCTCTTATACTTCTATTAACTCTCTTTCAAAATCTTCTCAACTTCTTCTATTTGTATCTTAGGATAATCTCTTAATACTATCACTTCTTCATCAATTTCATGATACTCGTACAAATCTGAAGTATTGAATATAGGTGATATATCCATTTCATCACATAATTCTACTTGATAAGCATTTCCACTATCAAATCTTCTCAATATCTTGCAAGGACCAAATTTATTCATCTTTGATTTACCATATATTCCAATAGGAAATCTTCCTTTCTTCAGACTTACCCTAACTACATCACCAAATTCAAAATTTTTATGTCTTCTTGATCTACCTGCACTATTGTTCTATTTTTTATTACTCTTCTCTAACTTATGTTTCACTTTGTCATGCAATGTATTCATAAACTCAGCAAATTTTTCTCCTTCATCAGTTCTCTTTTCTTGTCCAACAATATCCCTCAAGTCTGATATACCTCTCAGTTGTGTTCTATGAACAATCTCAAAGGTGTCTTTCCAGTGCTTCTATTCACTCAACTATTATATGCAAACTCTTCTTATGCCAATATCAAATCCCAATGAATCGGTGTGTATCCAACTAAGCATCTCAACAAGTTACCCAAACTCCTGTTTACAACCTCTCTTTGTCCATCAGTCTATGGATGAAACATAGAACTATATTTCAACTCGGTGTCCAACTTCTTCCAAAGTGTTTTCTACAAATAGCTAGCAAACTTATTGTCTCTATTAGAGTTGATACTCTTAGGTAATCAATGCAATCTGATAATATCCTTAAGGAAAATATATACTATATGTACTGCATCTGATGGTTTTCTAAATGAAATGTGTCATCTTAGAAAATCTATTTAAAACAAAAAATATAAATCATTACCTTTTACTATCCTTGGTAAGCCAAGAACAAAATCCATACTGATATAACTCCAAGGTTTGCCAGGAATAGAATCGGTGTATACAATCTAGTATAATGACTTACTCCTTTTGCAACTTGAAAAACTCCACAACTTTTCACAAATTTTTGAACATATTTATACAATTGAGGAAAAAAATACCTTTCCTTAAGTAAACTCAATGTTTTATTAATTCCAAAATGTCCTACCAAACCACAACTATGTTTTTCCTTGATTAGATTAGTTCTTATTGATCTCTCGGTATGAACAACTAAATACCTTTGAAAAAAATATATTCTTGAATGAAATAGTCTTCATACTTACTCAATTGATTTGGAACAAGTTCTCTGGACATTCTATATTGCTCAGAAAAATCAGGGTCATTTTCATACAAGTTCTTCATATCATAAAAACCAAGAACCTCAATTCCCATTTCAGTCAACAAAGATCTTCTTCTACTCAATGCATCAGCAACTCGTTAGAAACTCCACTCTTATGATTTATCACAAATGCGAAACTCTGCAAATACTCTACCCATTTCATATGTATCTGATTCAACTTATTCTGACTACCCAAATACTATAAAGAATTATTATCAGTATATAACACAAATTCACTTGGCATTAAATAATGTCTCCATTTCTTCAGAGCTTAAAAAATAACATATAATTCTTCATCATACAAAAAATATTTCTTTTTATTATCATTCAACTTTTCACTAGAGAAAGCAACATGCTTTCCTTCTTGAGTAAACATAGCCCCTATTGTACTTCCACTTGCATCACATTCAACTTGAAATACCTTATTGAAATCAGGTAAGGCTAATATAGGTAAATCAAAAACCTTTTGTTTCAAAGTATCAAAACTCTTGTCAGCTCCATGTGTCCATTTGAATTCTTTTTTATCTCCCCTCATTGTCTCAGTAATTGCATTACAAATAGAACTGAAATTTCTGATAAACTTCCTATAAAAACTTTCCAATCCATGAAATGATCTTAGCTCACTGAAGTTTTTAGGTGTAGGTCAACTAAGTTTAGCTTCAAATTTCTCAGTATCCATCATCAAACCATCATCTAAAATTACAAAACCTAAATACACAAGTCCTTCTTTCATGAAGGAACACTTTTTCAAATTTATCAACAACTTTTCCTCTTTCAATCTTGGCAATACTTGTCTTATATGCATCAAATTATCTTCTCTAGTCTTATTGACACAAGAAGGGATAGCAGGAGGGGTCTGAGGTGCACCCAACTACCAAACCAACTTGTAGACACAATTTGGAAGCCAAACAACATAGTGAGAGAAGAAAACATAGAGATCATTTATATTAACTTGATAAAAATCATTACATGTCAGGTTGTAAGGCCTTCCCAGTTTCAGCCATATATTCAATGAATTAGAATAAGATTTTCATACAATAGAGATCACAGACCTTCGATCTCAATATCTAAACATTTTCTTTCCTTCTCTAAGGTTCATCCTAAAATAAGAACATACAACCAAGTATATACAAGAACCAAAAAAGGAAGTCGACTCTCCAATCCATAAGAGAGACCTAGATTTAGGTCCATGCAGATATAATGAGAGATCACAAATAAATTCAGAAAAAAAAATTAAATGAAGAAGTCAGCCAAAGATCCAACTCCCAAAATAAGCATCTCGGGAAGATGAACACTGAAAATCAGCAACCATCAGTAAAGCATAATCGAGCATCAAAAAACCCATTGGTAAGGACATAACCAAGACCCATCGATAAATCATGACCGAGTAACAGAAGACAAAAATGTCTGAGCAACAGAACCCGAGAAACAGACACAAGCATGCCCGAGAAACAGAACCCGAGTGACATAGAAACTAAAGCAAACATATTTTTGGTTGTGTAGGATTGCCAATGACCCGAGATGCTCCTGCATCACTGACTAAATATTAGAATATCATCCAAGCATAAAATCACACATTTATTCAAAAATTTCTTCAAAACCTCATTCATCAACCTCATAAATGTACTTGGTGCATTTTTTAAACCAAAGGGCATAACCAACCACTTATACAAACCTTATTTTGTCTTGAAATCAGTCTTCCATTAATCACCTTCTCTAATTTTGATTTGATGATATCCACTCTTCAACTTAATTTTGGTAAAATATTTTTCTCCACTCAAATAATCCATTATATCATCCATCCTCAGTATAGGAAATCTATACTTAACTATTATCTTATTTATTTCTCTCAAATTAGTGCACATTCACCATTCTCAATTCTTCTTAGGCATCAATACTGTTGGTACTGTACATGGACTCAATTTCTCTGATCAAACCCTTCTTCAACAAAACATGAACTTGTTAGTTGAGTTATTAATTCTCAGTTGGTGTCAATCGGTGTGGTTCCCTATTTGGTAAACTAGCTCTAGGAATCAGATCCATACAATGACTAATATCTCTCATTGCTGGAAAACCATCAGGTACATTATTTTAAATGATCTCCTTAAACTTGGTGACCAATTTCTAAACTTCTTTAGGAACTTTATCTTCTGTGTTCTTACTTGATTTGTTAGGAATCAAAGCATAACAGATATCATTCCTTTTCAATCCTTAACAAACTATTTACCTTCCATCAATCAAACTTTCACAGATATACATATATCTCCAACAAATTCTTCAACCAAAGGTAACAATAGTTTCTTCTTACCATCAAACCAAATAGTATATTTATTTACTCTTTTATCATGTATACCATGTCTATCATATTGCCAAGGTCTACCCAACAAAATATAACAATAATCCATTGACATAATATCACATAACACCTTATCATAATAATTTCCAATCTTCGAATTCAAAAAAAAATTGTTCACTCACCATTAATGTATGATCATCCTTGATCGATGAAATCTGATAGGGCTATGCGTGCCTCATTCTTTCCAACTACAACTTTGTGACCATCTCCTCTGATTCCAGATTCTAAGCTTCAACTATAAAAAATTACTTTCCAAACTTTGTCTACAGCTCTGCATCTGGTCTTGAACAAAATTTTCCTTATAGGATCTTGCTTTTTTCTCCATAATATTCTTCAAACCATTAGGTTTACTTCCTTCTCAGGTTCATTCAATGAGTCTTCTTGCACCAAAGTATTTCTGCTACTACCAACTTTCTTGCTTGCCTGTGTACACTCAAAAGGTTTGTGTCCTTCACCACAATTGTAACAAGTTCCTTGGAAACCTCTTATTCTATAACCACCTCAGGAGTAGTTGCCTCTTCCCCGAAATGAGCTTCCACCTTTTCACATGGTCTTTTCTTTGTCTTGATGTATGTCTTGATTAGATCTACTATTTTCACCATAAGATCTACCTCTTCCTAAAGGGAATTTACCACCTCTTCCTCTTTTCCTTTGTTCATGTCTTTTATTCAATTTATCCTCAACTATTAGGGAAAACTAATATGCCTCTTCAATTCTCTCCATCTTTACCAAACTGACCACATCTTGTATAGAGCTTCTTAATCCATTCATATATATTTCTATTCTTTCCACCTCATCTTCAACATGTCCAGATCTGATGTCTAATCTGTAAAATTCCTTTTTGTAATCTTTCAGCAGGCTATCTTTCTACTTTAGAATTTGCATTCTCCTAATGAGGTTAATCTAGAAATCAGAAGGTAGAAAATTTCTTTTCAATTTGTTTATCATCTTATCCCATTCCTTGATCTTTTCTTTACCCTTCTTATTTTGATCCAATTCCAGATGCTCCCACCACAAGGATGTGTGACCTTTCAACTTCGTAATTGAAATATTCACTTTTCTCTCCTCAGATACATTCTCATACTCAATGTATTTTTCCATCTTGGTTATCCAATATATCAACTTATCTAAATCCAACTTTCCACTATCCTCAGGAGGATTAAGCTGAGGTGTGGACTTCAAACTTTTCAATACTCGTAGGAATCTCTCTTCTTCCCGATCCATTATAGGTGTAGGTGTGGCTTCTCCTTGCACTTCATCATCTTCATCGTGACTAAAATATTCAAGTTGTCTTCCTCTATGTTGGGCTGTCTCAATAGATTCCAATCTTACAACAATCTATCTAATCATATTAGCTAGACCTAGATCTACATTTCCTCTCCCACGAAACATCTTGAAACCCTATGTAATTGTAGGTGAGATTGCAATCTTCTACCCTACAAAAAATATTACTAGGGTTCACAAGAAGGAACCTCACATCTCACCTTCACTTTGATACCACCTGACGCAAAGAGGGTATGGAAAACTAGGGCCCAAGGAACTCTTAGCTATCCAAACCAACTTGCAAAACAAATTGGAAGCAACAACGTAGAAACTGAGAGAAAGAGAGCATAAGATTATTATTATTTCATCAAACATCATACATGTCAGGCTATAAGGCCTTCCCATTTTTGGCCATATACATTCAAATCTTTACAGAATAATCTTTATACATGTGAGGTCATAGACCTGTGATCCAAATCTACTATCCTTTTCTACTTTAGAACTGCTACCCAAATCTAATGAAAAAAACTAAAAACATACAAGAGACCACAAAATAGGCCGACACCAAAGATCGTAAAGATCAAATGTAGGAACTAGAAAATACCTAGATTTAGGTCCACATGCATCATAATGAGAGACCCCAAAATTAATTATACTACAAAAATTAAATGCATACGTTGGCTAGAAGATGCAATGCCTGAAAACCAACTTGGTGAGAAAGACTACCAAGCACAGAGACTAGTCAGTGAAAACCACCGAGAAACCAAGAACAACCAAAGAGACCCCGTCGGTGAAGCCAACCAAAAAAAAAGTAACCGATTCCAAGCAGTGAAATAAAAAACCTTCAAAGGACCAACAAAGTAGTTACTGAGCACTTTACCGAGCAATCTCCAACAAGATACTGAACCGAAACAAACATATTTTTAGTTGATACAGTATTTCCAAGAACCCAAGATGATCCTTCATTAAACCCACCACAAGGTTATCCACCAATAATATTTCAAAACCGATCAACACTGATCAAATAACTAGAACATTATTTTTTCCTGAATAACCAAAATACTAGAAACTAGTAAATCCTTCATAGGTGACTCAAATCATCATGAAAACCTCTAAATTTTGACATAGATCAACTATATACATCAATAAGATCAATCGTACCTTGAAAAAATTTAATATTTAATACAATAGTCATACCAAAGTAATCTTCTCATTGAACAACTCAAGAACACATAGGAACACTTTCACTAACAGTATGATAATGTTGACATCAATGACAAAATATTAATGTCAGGACATATAGGTATAATATCAACCAATATAATAACAAATCCTATAATGGCATCTCCAATGAAGTTGGGACAACTTATGTACTAAATATGTCATTTAAGAGGAGATGAATGTCCTGAACAACTACACTACGTGGATTGATGTATGGAGCTACAATGTTAGGAAAAGATGAAGATAAATCTTGGTTAACATATACAAACTCAATAGGAGGTGGAGGTGTATAAATCACAACATTGGTCTAAGAAATAATAAGTTCAAGTAACCTGATTTCACGTCAACATGCTCTTGTAAAGAAAGAATGTGACTCTTTGATAGTGGATATAGTGAACCAAAATGAGAGAAAGAGTAAAAGCTAGAAGAATGATCAACTAGACCTATTGTAACAATATTTCATGTCTTACTATCTCTTATGTGCACCAAATCTTATGTGAACTCAATTGTCTTCCCTATCCCACTATGTGTAATCTGATAGAGAGATAAGGTTAGAGTACAAAGATGGAACAAATAGAACATCAAAGAATGAATCATAATAAATTTAAATAGAACCTTTCCCACTCACAATCAAAATAGTTTTGTTCCCCATAAAAATGTGTGGGGTGGGAGAAGCCTCAAAAGAATGGAATAAATCCTGGCAAGATTTCATATGGTGTGAAGCACCTGAGTCAATTAGTCATCTAGAAGAGTCTATACTGGTGGTTATACATAATGCATGACCCTTTCATCTATCATGTTTCTCTTCATAAGAATGTTTTTCAAATTTTAAACTTGTTTTGCATATCTATCTATCTTCTTCTCATACAAACAAGACTCATCATGATTTTTATTTTTATAATAAGCACACTTAGGTTTTTTTTTGTTTGATCTTTCCACATGAGGAGAAGGTGGGATAGATGGTTGTTGAGAATTGGATTCTTTCCTAGGCTCTGTGCTCTATGGATTTTATTTCTGCTCCTATTTTCTTAGAGATGTCCAAGCTACCAATGGTTGGTTCTTTGATCCTCGAAGAGTATCTAATTGTGTGACCTATTAATTCTCACATGTCAACCAATCGCAAAATATCTCAAAGGTAGGAAGGAACATCATGAACCCAAAGCATCGATGGTACAGTAGAATGTGGGTAGTCCCATAATAAGGTGTCCAAATCCAACACATAACCATACACAAGAGAGTCCACAACCACTCTAGAACCTATGGCTAACTCAACTTTCAAACTATCAACATATCATGTTTCCACTAGCCCACATCTCTCTACAAGGAAGGGGAAATAAAGGAATCTAAAAAACAAGAATAAAATAAAATAGAGGTAGATATTTTTGGAATTAAGGAACATTGAAAGGGGGGTGAATTAGTGTTTTGCACTTTTTAAATTAATTAACCTGATTCTTAATCCACATAACACATATGGAGAAAATTAAAATGCTAAAGCATAATGCAAACACCCACAAAACCATAACACTAATATTTTTTATCATGGAAACCCGATCAAGGGAAAAACCATGGTGGGGATGAACCCACAAATGAAAAATACTCTGCAAAATTATTTATACACTGTTGAAGGTTAACAAAATAGAATGCACATGGATTCAAGCACACTACCTAGAGCTCACTTCTCAAATACAAAAGAGAGACTCATTTCCTTTAAGATAATTATAGTAAAGATAAACTGAGAAACAACATCTACAAATGCAAAAATATAATTCCAATTAAGTATAAAATATGGACCTCATACACTTCATGATCTCAACTATATGAGACTTCAAATCATTATCTTGCACATGTGAAACTGCACACAATGACTATATTTTCCTTCTACACACTATCATCCATTCCAAAATAACCAAACGTATCAATCTTATATATCTTCAAGAAGAGACTATATAGTTCACAAGTTGGCCTCAAGAAGACTTAACAAAATAATGAAACATGTACAATCAATTGGCTAGATCTGTGTGTAAACACCAATGCAAACAAAAAAAATCCAACACACATTATCCCACAATTTGGATGATCATCTTCTATCACCAAAATTGATGCAACAAATCCACACAAGTATCTATTGCATCATGTTGTTGTTCTTCACTGTTAACCCAAAAATTGATATACAAGACTTTCTGACTGGCACACCCAAAAGGATCATAACTCACAAATCAGGAATATGATATAATACACATTCAAAAATATGTCATTAAATTCACACCATAATAAAATAAATTAGAAGAACATGTTAGAATGGATTTAGAATAACTGAGAGGGGGGGTGAATTAGTTATCCTCAAGTCCAGATGTGCCCATATAAAACTTTATACCATTTCAACAACTCAAATCTGCTCAGTAGCAATAAACAACAAAAGTGTACAGTTTATTGTACTAATGAAATAAGCTTCCAGAAACTTAACATTAAAATGCAACATAAACAATCACACATTTTGACACAATGATTTAACGTGGAAACCCAATATGGGAAAACCCATCAGTAACATGCTACCAAAATTTCACTCTTCTGAAGTGAGCTCTGTTAGAAGCCAACCCTATTAAAGGTTACAAAACACACTGTCAAATGTGACCTGGTTAAATGATTTAATCACCCTGTCAGGAGTGGCCTTGTTAGATGACTTAGAACATTCCAATCTGAATGTCACCTTGTTCAAAGGATTTATACAATGACTGTTAGGTCAACTTGGTTAAAGGATTTGAACTGATACAATGGTTAGAAAGTAATCAACAGGTATGATCTGATACATATAACTTACTTTGCAAATCCAGATCCAATTTCATCTCTAATGCTAATTCACTGAGTGGCCTCAATTTTAATCTCAAACATTAGAACTACTTAGAAATCCATCAAGCAATCTCTTTGCTTCTCTATTCAGCCTTCTCTGCTAGGTCTTTCCCATCAGTCAATTAACCATGCAATAATCTTGCATACAAATTCTCCTTACACTTGGATACATAACAATAACCTTAGTAGGTTATATTATACCTCTTCATCTAGGTCATATAGATCTTTTTCCTCTTAATCAAGATCATAGATCTTAGGTTAGGTCAGATCCAATGGATCTTTCCATCATTACATTTAATTTACTTCTCCAATATAGTAATTAATTAAACATTGAATTCATGCATTAATAATGGTTTCCGGTGCATTAAATGAGTGTGGACCAATCTTAATTAACAATTCATATCCCAATAAAATCAACTATGTCGGTGAGAGATCTCAAATATTATCAATTACTAAAATATTGTTTCTCAGCTTTCTCTATCTCCCTTGACATTTCACTGGTGCTTGGCATCATCTTTGCTTTTCTTGGCATCACCTTTTTCTTTTCTCGGCATCAAATTTTATTTTCTTGGCATCGACCTTCTAGTGAACCGTCAGTGAAAGATAAACAACATATCACTTTGCCAAAGTGCCATATGATCAAGTACCCTGGTGTATACTCATAACTCAACCATTTCCTTGATCTTCTTGTTATCCTATTCTTCAAATCTTCATCAATAAATAGATATGGTACTCAAACATACAATAATAGTCTCACCAATTAAGGTTTGACATCAATGACAAAATAACAATTGTCTACATTATAGAAATATTTCCAACAATCTCCCTCTTTGGCATTGATGGCAACACTAAACTGTAAAACAATAATTTCCACCCAAAGTTACCATACAATCCAAAAAGTGTGTGTGTTCCTTGATATGAACAGATCTTCAATAATGTCTTTAGCTTCATTCTGATTCTCATTTGTAAAATATTACTCCCTCTATGTCTGTAATCACATAGATATCTTTCTATGTCTATTCAGCTCCCTCTTTTTGTAATATCTCCCTTGTATATGTTTTTATCAATAATTGGTTTTAGAAATAATCTCCCTCTTTGACAACAATGCCAAAGATGTTTACATCTTCATTATGCAAATTCATCTTGATCTAATCTTTGTATCATGGTGTTCCTATAATCTTTGTTTACAACTGATCTTCTTTTCTGTTCTTGTCTTCCACTTCACAGTTTTTAGGCAGCATCCTAAAAATGTGACTCACTGTGCATCAATGTGTCAAGTGTTCTAATTAAAACATTTGATGCAACAATTCCATTTAGAACTAGTTAGCATGTGCTAGGGGAATCACCCCCAATTTACCTCTTAGATACTCATGAGCATCCTTGGGTAATGCTTTTGTAAATATGTCTGCCAACTATTCCTTAGTGTTCACATATTCCAGTCTCACTTCCTTCTTCTTAACTAACTCCCTCAAGTAATGATACTTGATAGCTATATGCTTTGACTTAGAGTGAATTATAGGATTTTTAGAAATATTAATGGCACTCATGTTATCACAATATATGACAACTGGTTCTGTGATCTCCTCCTTCATACCTTTCAGTAGTATCTTCAACCACACAATGTTTGAACAATTAACTGTTGCTACCACATACTCGACTTCAGCTATAGATTGTGAGGTGCAATTATGTTTCTTTCTTGTCCAGGAAACTAATCTTTTCCCCAAAATAAATTCTCCTCCTATGGTGCTTTTTCTATCATCCACATTACCAACCCAGTCAGAATTAGTAAAGACTCTGAGTTCAAAATTGTCATTCCTTTTGTAATATAGGCCATAATCTTGTGTACCTTTCAAATACCTCAAAATTATTTTCACTACCATTATATGTGTCTCTTTTGGGTTAGCAAAAAATTGAGCAACAATTCCAACTACTAATGCAATATCAGGTCTACTGTGTACAACATATTGTAGCTTACCAATCATTGATCTATATAGTGTTTGGTTTACCTCTTTTGTATCATCATTCTTTGTCAATTTTTGTCCTGTATCCATGGGTGTACTCATTGGTTTTGAATCTTCCATACCAAAAATTTTCAGTATCTCCTTGACATATTTTGATTGAGTGATATAGATACCATTCTTCATTTGATATATTTGTAAACCAACAAAGAATTTTATCTCACCAAACATAGACATTTCAAATTCAGTTTGCATCTCTTTTGCAAATGCTTTGCATATCATATCTTGTCCACTGAATATGATGTCATCAACAAAACTTTCAACCAATAAAACTCATTTACCTTGCTCTGTCTTCAAATACAGATTGTTGTTGTCATTTGTTCTTGCAAAACCAATCTTTATCAGATAATTGTGCAATCTTTCATACCATGCTTTGGGTGCTTTTTTTAGTCCATATAATGCCTTGTGTAGTCCGCAAACCATGTTCCTCTTGCTTGGCTCAACAAATCCATCAGCTTGTTCAATATATACTTCCTCTTCTAATATCCCATTTATAAATGTTGACTTCACATCGATTTTATAACCTTTAAATCCTTTGTAGGCTGCATATGCAAGTAGAGTTCTTACACCTTCTAATCTTGCAAATGGGGTGAATGTCTCTCCATAGTCAATTCCTTCCTCTTGTGCATAACCTTTGCATACCAGTCTTGCTTTATTCCTTGTTACCTCTCCATGTCCATTCATCTTATTTCTAAATACCCACTTAGTACCAATTACATTTTTGTTGTTAGGCCTCGGTACCAGTGTCCATGTCTTGTTCTTTTCAATCTGGTCTATCTCTTCATTCATGGCTTGAATCCAGTCTTCATTGTCTAAATCATCTTTTACTGTCTTAGGCTGAAAATCACATAGAAAACATGTGTCTTCTCTTAATTTTCTTCTTGTCATAACTGCAAAATCCTTAGCTCCTATGATTTGATCAGGTTTATGGTGCCTTTTCACATATTTTTCTAAAGTAGGCTCTTTCTCAGCTTCAGTTTGATCATTCATGTTTAGTTCAAGTTGAAACTGTGACTTGACATCTCCATCAGATAGCTCAGTAGTCACCTCTTGTTGCCCGGAAATTTTGTTCTGTGTCTCGGCAGGTTCAAACTGTTGCTTGGAAACTTCATTCTCAGTTTCATTAGAATCCTCCTCTTCATGATAAGTGAATGATCTATAAATCTCAGGCTCAATCATGCTTTCAGCTTCATTTCTCTCTGCATATAAATCAATTCTAACATTTTCACTTTCCATAATTTTGTTAGTGTTAGAATTTAAGCACTTGTATGCCTTACTCTTAGTAGAATATTCAAGAAATATGCCTTCTTCTCCTTTAGCATCAAGTTTACCATTTTTGTTATCGTTCAGTATAAAACATCTACTCCCAAAGACTTTAAAATAACTTATAGTAGGTGCATATCCATACCATAGCTCATAAGGTGTAGTATTTGTACCTTTCTTGACTTGTACTCTGTTCAAGGTATAAACTGGTGTACTTATAGCTTCTCTCCAATATTTCTGTGCAACATTTTTCTCCATCATTAATGTTTTGGCACAATCCATGATATATCAATTTCTTATTTCAGCTATACCATTCTGTGGTGGTCTCCTAGGTGCGAAAATCTATCTTTTTATCCCTCGGTCATTGTAGAACCTGTTAAAATCATTAGAAATGAACTCACCTCCTCTGTCAGATCTTAGACATTTCAGACTCTTACCTATTTCCTTTTCAACTTTTTCCAATTACCACTTAAATAACTGGAATGCATCAGTTTTTTCTTTAAGAAACATAACAGTCATCATCCTAGAGTAATCATCTACAAATAGAATAAAATATTTTTCTCCATAGTAACTTTTCTCACCAATAGGTCCACAAAGGTCAGTATGAACCAATTCCAAAATATTCTCAGAAGTATGAGTTTTTCTCTTAAAGCTAGATTTAGTCATTTTGGCTAATTGACATTGCTTACACATTGCATTCTCAGGTTTCTTTAACTTAGGCAGCCCTCTAAACTTTTTAAATTTACTTATGCTTACTAAGTTATCAAAGTTAACATGACATAGCCTCTTATGCCATAACCAAACATCATTATATTATGAGAAAAAACATTTTTCTTCAGCTAAGTCTAGATAAAATAAGTTACCTCTAGTATGCTCACCACTTCCAACTAATTCTCCATTGACATCATAGATCTTTGCTTTCCTGTGATGGAATTTAACTCTATAACCAGAAGTGTTCAGTTGTGCAACACTCAACAAGTTATACTTAAGATCATCAACCCAATACACATCATCACATCTAATCTTGTTAGTCAATTGAATTGATCCTTTCCCTTTAACTCTACAAGGTATATCATTACCAAACCTAACATATCCACCCTTACATTGATCTAAAGTTTCAAATTTGTCCTTATCACCAGTCATGTGATGTGAACAACCATTGTCAATGATCCAACAATCACCTTTACTCATATAAGAAATTAGTGCAGTTTTCTCATCATCATCATAATCATCTTTCATTGCAACATACACAACTTCTATATCATTTTCATCAGATTTATCAGATTCACTGTCAGAAGATTTTTCAGCTATATAACAAGATTTCTTACCTTTGTCTTTGTAATCCTTGTACTTTTTGCAGTCTCAGTCATCCTTTTTGTCTTTGTACTTGCTATCTCTTCTTTCATCTTTCTCATTCTTATCAGGACATCTAGCAGCAATATGACCAACTTTGTTACAAGATAAACAAATAATTGGAAGTTTACCTCTATATTTTCCTTTTCCTCTAGCTAGTCTCCTTGCCATAAGTGCCTCAAGCTCTTCTAGATCATTATATGAAGTGTCACTCTCACTGCTCACACATTTCTTTTCTTTTCTTGATTTTTTGATGACCATTTGTGACTTGAATGCAGTTTCAACAGTTTATATATGGAGTATAGTTATCAAAATTTGACATCTCAAATGCAGTAAGTCTTCCTACCAAACTTTCCAGAGTCAAATTTTTGTTAGGAGTACATCTCAGTTCTTGAATTATAGGTACTCTAATAGCATAAATAGGAAGAAGTGTTCTTAGTACCTTTCTCATGATAGTGTCATCATCAATGGTTCCCTTAGCTCCTCTAATAGAATTTACAACTTCCTTTATCCTATCATAATATTGCACTATATTTTCTCCTTCTAGCATTTTTAAATCATCAAACTTACCTCTCAAGAGTTCATATTTGCCTCTTAGTACATTCGTATCACCTCCATAGATGGTTTCAAGGGCATCCCACATCTGCTTTGCACTTGTACAGTCCTTGATGTTCGCAAATTCATGATAGTTCAGAGATGATGCAAGTTCCAACATTACTTGATTATGTTCATGATTTTCTCTTAATTGTGTAGCATTCAGAACTCTAGTAGGGGCTACATATTCTTGTTCAATATGTCATTTAGCAGAATCACCAATACCATCCAAGTGAAGTTTCATCAAACTTTTCCATGCAGGAAAGTTGTCCTTGTTAATCTTCGGTCCATCCCTTTTATACATCTTGATCTTTATCTCCAAGTACATTCAAACTATTTCAAGAGAATGAATCTTTGATACCAATTGTTATAATGAATTTAGAATAACTAAGAGGGGGGGTGAATCAGTTATCCTTAGGTCCAAATGTGTCGATATGAAAATTTATACCATTTCAACAACTCAGATTTGCTTGGTAGCAATAAACAACAAAAGTGTGTAGTTTACTCTACTAATAAAATAAGCTCCCAGAAACTTAATAGTAAAATACAACATAAACATTCACACATTTGAACACCATGATTTAATGTGGAAACCCAATATGGGAAAAACCACCAGTAACATGCTACCAAAATTTCACTCTTCTGAAGTGAGCTCTGTTAGGAGCCAACCTTGTTAGAGGTTACAAAACACACTATCAAATGTGACCTGGTTAAAGGATTTAATCACCCTGTCAGGAGTGGCCTTGTTAGAGGACTTAGAATATTCCAATCTGAATGACACCTTGTTCAAAGGATTTATACAATGAATGTTAGGTCAACCTGGTTAAAGGATTTGAACTGATACAATGGTTAGAAAGTAATGAGCATGTGTGATCTAATACATACAAATTACTTTGCAAATCCAGATCCAATTTCAGCTCTACTGATAATTCACTGAGTGGCCTCTATTTTCATCTCAAACATCGGATCTTCTTGGGAATCCATCAAGCAATCTCTTTGCTTCTCTATTCAGCCTTCTCTACTAGGTATTTCCAATCAATCAATTAACCATGCAATACTCTTGCATACAACTACTCCTTACACTTGGATACATAACAATAACATCAATAGGTTATATTATACCTCTTCATCTAGGTTAGATAGATCTTTTGCCGCTTAATCAAGATCATAGATCTTAGGTTAGGTTAGATCCAACAGATCTTTCCATCATTACATTTAATTTACTTCTCTGATATAGTCATTAATTAAACATTGAATCTATGTATTAATAATGGTTTCCCATGAATTAAATGAGTGTGGACCAATCTTAATTAACAATGCATATCCCAATAAAATCAACTATGTTGGCCAGAGATCTCAAATCTTATCAATTACTAAAATATTGTTGCTATGCTTTCTCTGTCTCCCTCAGCATTTCACTGGCACTCAGCATCATCTTTGCTTTTCTCGGTATCACCTTTCACTTTTCTTGGCATCAACTTTGCTTTTCTCGGCATCGACCTTCCAGTGAACTGTCAGTGAAAGATAAACAACATATCACTTTGCCAAAGTGTCAAATGATCAAGTACCCTGGTGTATACTCATCAACCATTTCCTTGGTCTTCTTATTATCCTATTCTTCAAATCTTCATCAATAAATCAATATGGTACTCAAACATACATCAATAGTCTCACCAATTAAGGTTTGACATCAATGACAAAATAACAATTGTCTACATTATAGCAATCTTTCCAACAGAACATACTAGACCAAATACAAAATACCTCTTGAATGCTTTGTTCTTAACTAGAATTAGCCAAATCTTCAAAAATAATTCTGATTGGATCAAAATGTATTATGTGGATGGGTGTACTAATATTAGTTTTCATTAATGACAACATCCAAGAATCTATGCAGTGTCTATTTCCAACAATCTCCCCTTTTGGCATTGATTGCAACGCTTAGTTAAAAATGACTAAGTGTCAAAACCAATATGACATATGTATACACTTCAAAACTCAAAAATCAATAATCCTTCTTAGATGAGTAGTACCCTTGATATATTTATCACTATCCTCCTCTCCCCCTTTGACATCAATGGAAAAGGAACGGATCAACATACCAAAATTTGTACAAAATTCTAATAACAACTCATGTATGTACAAACTGACTCAACAAATTTATATAAGATTAATTAAATCTTTAAAATTATTATTTATTACCTTCAAATCACTGTGCCAACCTTTCTTGAGACTCTCCAAAACTGATATGAGAACAATAAAAAGATATTCCTATACTTTTATAGTCTTTAGATCACTAGGATCGCTTGAGGTCATGACAGATTTACCCTCATTCAAAGCACTCATCATTTTGTACAACTTGGGAGAAATTAAAATCCTAGGTTCAATAACTCTACCAATAATCTTGTCTCTATCATGCATTGAAATTTTTATCTTGTCAAGAAAATATATTAGTTGACCTTCTTGAGTAGATGCAGAAAGAGATAATGGATCAAAGGACTGTGAAATATTGGCTAGATGTTTCTCAAACCCCTTTATCTTCTTCTCAATCTAATCAACAAATTTAGAAAGTGATATAAATGATTTGTAGCTATTACATCCTTGAGATAATATATTTTGTATACTCTTTACAGTAATTTCTATAAATGATCTATCATTTGCACTCATTTCCTTCAATCTCGTAAATCTATTTGCATCAAATTTCATTCTCAATCTTTATCTGAGCTGACTTTTCTAAGGGGTCAAAATGTGAATTCAAAAATTCAATGAGATTCTTTAACTGACCAGATGGAGTGTCTGATGGGTCATTGACATAACTAGGCATGATCTTCTCCAAAATACCTAAAGATCAAGAACTCATTATCTTCAACATGTGATCTCATAATTTTTTCCCTTTCTTTGGCTTGTTCAAATGAAGCAATCTTAAACTTCTGGATTGGAGATAATGTGGCCAAATTGATAGGCCCTTGAATGATTTATGGATCATTCAACTCTAGACTGTCCTTCTCAAGAAATTCCTTCACTGCCTGTAGAGTGTCTCTTCCCTCAATCTTTACATAAGATAATTTCACCTTATTCCCCTTATCTATCTTTTCCTCGTCGTTCATCTCTCATTATCAAGAACACGTGTGTCATTTACATCTTGAGATTAATAGGATTAATGGCATCAAATGGCTCATTATCAAGAACACATGTGTCATTTACATCTTGAGATTCTCCTAAGACAACATAAAATCTATTTTGTAATAGGATTTCCTTCATAATCTTTTATGTCTCTTTTATTACTTCCTTGGAAAGCTCAATCATTAACTTGTTTAGTCTTGTTTCTGTTCTAAATTTATCATTAGCCTCAATAAGAATATGCTTCATTTCTTCCATATATATAATAGGAAAAAGACTAATTAACACTTGTTCTTTTATATTCTCATCCTCACCCTTGGCATATGTTCTTCTCATTTCAAAAATCTCATATAAAAGTTTAGGAATATAAGACATGATTTCAACAAGTGCAAGGTATTATATTTGTTGAAGTATTTTATGGTAGCTTCCTCAAGTATCTTTTTACCTTCATTATCAAAATTCTAAAAGAATTTGAAAAGTGTCCTTAAGTTACCATGCACAGTTATGTTCTTTATAACATCATTAACTGACATCGCAATTTTATCTAAATCAAGTTTCATCTTTTTACTTACTTGTTCCTCACTAGATGGTTTTAACCTTAGAAAATTTTGATGCCTAGGTTCCATGTGCCTTTATCTCCTTCACTCCTTCATCAAACTTTTTCTCCTCAGCATCTTGTGTAGAAAAATATAATTTTGTTCCTTTATATTTATTTCTCTTATCATATGATTCTCCTTCTTGTTTTTTCTTAGTGTTGAGTGGCTTAGGAAGACTTTTAATCTACTAGTCTGTCTAGGTATAGGTGCAGAAACTTCGAGTCTAGTTTCATCATTCTTGATTGGCTTATCTTCTTCCATTCTCTTTTTCTTAGATTCTCTCACTACTTGTACTGGAATACCCATACTGTCTACCAGGTTGTAAACTTCCTTTCTAAATTTTCTCAATCTATAAGGCTTAATTTAATTTTGAGTCCAACATCAGGTATTTCTCTCTATATGTACCAAATCCCTCTTCTGTAGGATCAACTGGTTTACTCAACATATGTTGGTCATATACATTTATAATGTACTCATCAACCTCATACCCCATAGGCATGATCCATGATGTCTTAGGTTCCATTACTTCAATTAATCACTTATCAATTGCAACCATAGAGCTAATAGTGCCTGCATACTTATCCATAATAGACAAGTAGGGAACATTTCACTAGATTTCATCTTACTCTAAAATTATTTAAAGAAACCCCATAGAGTTCTCTTTCTATATTTTTTGTCAACTATGTAGAGAAAGTCTCTAATCTGTACAACTAAAGGTTTGTCATTTTCTCATTGAATATTACCAACACCCAGAACCTTATTCATGAAGAATAAGAATAGGAACATTATTAGAGTACCACACTTAAATGGTCATTACTTATCCTTCTTTATCTTTTCCAAACTATCTATTAATTGACTCTATAGAAACTCACATAAATCATATTTTTTGTTCTTCCTAACCATCTGATAAGTTGCATAGATATTTTTACCTAACACTTAATTCTCTCTACTCGAATTGTAAAATTTCTATCCAATAACCATCAATGAAATCTTCAATTCCAGTTGGATGATATCATTTATAGTCATTGCCCTTTTATAAAATTTAGCACCGGTAACATCTGTGACATTTTGATTCTTAACAGTTTTAAAAATAGGCAAGTCACCTAATGACCATAAACCAGCTAGCTCTCTAATTCCTTCCTTTGTGATCTTGTAAGGTTTTTCCAACCACATGAATTCAACATGAATCCTTCTCCAGACATATCTAACCCATTCATTTTCATCAAAGTACATAAATTTGATAACTAGTAAGAATTTATTCTCTTCCAAAACTTTGAACTCATCCTTCATCTTAGAATCAACTGATTGCTTCTCCAAATAAAGATTCAATAATTGGGAACCTCTTAAATCTTCAATTTTTGTGTGTTTTTAATATGTAATGTCTTCCACATGAAAAACACCATGTGACTGAGGAAACCTAGTGGGTCATCTAGTACTAATTTGAAAGGATGTTTCTTGAATGTAGGTCTAGGGAATTTTGTGATATCAATAATCCTTGGTGTATCCATATCCAAAAATGAAATATTTCAAAATGTTTTAGAGAAATACCTTTACGTTGAACTAGGGTTTGCATAGGAATCTTAGTCACATCTTTGATCTCAGGGAAAATGGCTTTAATATCTCTCCTTTTGCTTCGTTCACAAATGCAAAGTAAAAAATAGTCAAACAAAACTACCTTTTATCG
Source organism: Thuja plicata (assembly GCA_018584345.1). NCBI lineage: Eukaryota > Viridiplantae > Streptophyta > Pinopsida > Cupressales > Cupressaceae > Thuja > Thuja plicata. The sequence continues at coordinate 835,921 of MU223687.1, read as the reverse complement.
TTTGCATATCTACCTTATAGCTGCAATAAATGCACTTTTCCCTAACTCCCCGAGATACATTGTTTCACTATCTACTTCTCAAAGATTCTCCTATGTATCTTCAATACAACTCAAATTATTCTAAGAATGTTTCCAGGATATCTACAATATCCTAATAGAACTACATCATCCTACCACATTCAGGTTCTTACTGATATTAAGGGGTTTGTAAGATCTTTAAAAACTTCTTGTAGGTGAGAGGCGTAAATTTAATTCACGGAGGAATTCCAACACTAGATTTAGGTGCAGACCCATTTCCTACAGTAGGATCACTCTTCTTCACCCATGTCTTTCTCATCTCCTTCTTTATCTTACCTATAATTAATTTTTTCTTTCCCATGTCATTATTATGCTCATTGTTCCTATTTGTCAGACACTTCATGTCTACATTATTTCTTCTATAATATTTTGCAATGCAGCCTAATTTTTTGCAATTATAGCATGCCACATTTGATTGTCGATAATTGTAATTTATTTTGTTTCCTTTTGATATGAATTCATTAGTAATGTGTCCAAATCTATTGCATGCAAAGAATATAACATTCCCTATATTGAAAGTATTGTTCACCATACTTCTGCATTTAATTGATTTATGACCATACTTATTACATTGGAAACATTGACATAAAAAATATTCTATTTATGCATTGAACATCTTTATGACCAAATTTATAGCACACAGATTTTACCACTAAAATGTGTATCATTAGGTTTTCTTACCAGAGACCTTTTGGATATTTCATTTAGATCGTCTGAGTTATGATTCCATTTTCCAGATCTAGAGCTCTTGCCTTCATGAAATACAAGACCTTGTGTGTTACCTTTCATCCTCTGACTTTCAAGTATCACATAAAGCTTAGATGACCTAATCATGAATTTCTCTTTGTAATCATTTTTTTAGCAAGGTCATTCCTATGAGTTCCATTCTTCTTGTCACGCACTTCCTCATTATGTTTTGATTCTTGCAATTCAAGATGCAATTCCACAATATCACAGTTAAGTATGTGTCATTCATCCAATTTTTCCTTTAGGGACTTACCAAGATTCTCCTCACTTTTCTTCCTTTCCTCAATTTCCATGGTTAGCTTCATCGCACAAATTCCATCTCTTTTTTGAGGACTTCTTTGTCTTTTTCAAGCATCTCACCTTCTTCTATCTTCTCGTTCAAGGATTGCTCATCAGATGTGGTTTCTTTATGCTTAATCTTCTAAAAATCTTCTTTCATTTTTTCCATGGATTTGTTCAGCTCCCCTTTTAATGTCTTATTGAAACTTTTGGTATCCTTCAATCTCTTCCTCAACTCTAGCACTTCATCTTTGGACTGATCAAGATCTTCAAGTACAACACAGAATTGTTGTTGAATATTGTTTGAATTCATTAAATTACATATCAGGATCTTCCTCAAGTTGTTATAATTATTCCAAGGATGTAGGATTTAATACTAATTGTTCGAATTAAGGAACATTGAGAGTGCGGGTGAATATGTGCTCTACACATTTTAACTTTATTAACATGATTCTTAATCAACATAACACATATGAGGAAAATTAAAATGCTCAAGCATAATGAAAACACCCACAACACCATAACACCAATATTTTTACTTTGGAAACCCAGTGAAGAGAAAAACCATTGTGGGGATGAACCCACAAATAAAAAATACTCGATAGAAGTAGTTATACCTTGTTAAAGGTTTACAAAATGGAATGCACATGCATTCAAGTACACTTCCTAGAACTCACTAATCAATTAAAAAAGAGAGGCTCACTTCATTTAAGATAATTACTATAAAGATAAATTTAGAATCAACATTTATAAATGAAAAAATATAGTTCTAGATAAGTACAAAATACCAACTTTATTCACTTCATGATTTTCTCTATATCAAACCTCAAATAATTATCTTGCACACGTGAAATTACACACAATCACTATATTTTCCTTCTACACACTATCACCCATGACAAAATAGCCAAACTTATTGATCTTATATATCCCCAACAAGAGATTATACCATTTATATGTCGACCTCAAGAACACTTAACAAAATAATGAAACATGTATAATTATTCGGCTAGATCTGAGTGTAAACACCACTATGAACCAAAATAATCCAACACATACTATCCCACAAATTAGGTTGATCATCCTCTATCAAAAAAAATAATCACCAAAAAAAAAACAATAGATTCGCATAAGGATCTATTACACAATGTTTTTGTTATTCATTGTAAACCCAAAAATTGATATACAAGACTTTCTAACTTACACACCCAAAAAGATCATAACTCGCAAATCGGAAATATGATAGAATAGACCTTCCAAAATATTCCCCTATATTCACGCCACAAAATATTAAATTGGAAGTATGTACTGGACCAAATACCAAATACTATTTGATTGCTCCATTCTTCAGTAGACTTAGCCAAATCTGTAAAAAGACTTCCAAGTGGATCAAAATCTATCATGTGTATGCGTGCGCTGAGATTAGTTTCCATTAATGAAAAAACCCAAGCTATTGTGCAGTGTCTCTTTCCAAAAAATACACCATGTAACACACCAATAGGTCTCAACAACAATACCCTGATGTCGGGCTTGACATTTATCAACTGCCACAAATAATCTGTGGGATATGCCTATGTCACCAATAGTACGCTAAAACTATCCCACCTTTAACTAGTGCCTAGAAAAACTCTCTAAGGACATAGAATTATCCTATGACCATGTTGGCTATAGTTGAAACATGCCCCCAAACTATAACCATGTCCTGCAAAAGGTGCACTAGACTCGTAGAAATTGTCTCTACTCTAATACTCTCCTGCACACTATGAGACATATGGACATGTTAGGAATGCCTTTTATTGCAACAACTGGGGCCTCTACCTCCTAGGGTACCTATACTTTGACCATAATGGTGACTCTGAGTGGACCTTTTCTTATGTTTCTACCATCACCAAATGCTAGGAGGTGTCAAATATCTCCTAGAAGAACCTACAAGTTGTACCTATGTACTCTATGCACCTCATCCAGAAGGATGTGCATTATGAATCTGTGCACCTATCCTACTACTAAAACCCATAGCTATATTTTAATCAGCCAATATAACCTTCTAAAAGAGGATAGAAAGAGTCCTAGGATGGTGAAGATGAACGTCTCGAGTGATACAACCATTAAGGCCACAAAAAGTGTTATACCAACATAGTCTTTTCATGTGTATAATAGGTATATCGCCTCAGCTCAAAGAACCTATTCTCATACATATTTTCTAACATAGTCCCATGTTAGAGATGGTGGAATTCATCAACATATGCTTATAGGTATTGGTTAAAAAGGAGATGCTCTAGAAATCAATCCTCAAATATCTCCCAAGGAATGGTTGCGATATGTAGTTGGAGCTTCTAGTCCTTTATGCACCACCAAGTTGACACAAAACTCCTAAGGTGCATAATATAACACTAATATCTAGTGTTTATCTAATAAGGGTGCATAGTGAGGCAATAATGAAGATGAAAAAAGCCAAGTATTGGCCTCAATACTAGTACAAGAGCCATTAAGTGTAGGAAGACAAGACCTTAAAGGATCTCTCATGTTCCCTGCATAAATAATATCATCTCTCTCATGGTAGAATCTTAATATAGTCAAGGAAAGAGAATCCTCATGTTCTCTCCTCTCTTCTCATTCACCTCGATCAGATAAATCTAATTCCCCATGGTGAGATACCTCCTGAAAAGGTCCAAACTGAGTGATAATTTTCTATAGTAACTAAACCAACTAGGGATTCCTATCATTACAACTAGGAACCTCTCTTCGGTTCTCATGGTGATCCCCATCTTGATCTTCCCTTGATACTTTTCCTTAAGATGTTCCTTCTTGTGATCATCATGACAGGTATTTTGTTGACCACCTCTACCCCTAGGAAGCATCCTTTAGAGAAAAATAAGATGTGGATTATATCCAACATACATAACACCTATTGTAGACACCTAAAATTTACCAGGTGTACCTCAAATATTCCAAACTATAAATCTCAGCCAAATGCTTCAAAATATCATCAAATGGACATTTAATCAATGCAAATCAAATGGAAAAAATTCAA
>MU223687.1:796262-807537 GCA_018584345.1 Thuja plicata | reverse complement strand
CCTACTGCAATTCAGATTAAAAGAAAGAATCATATAATTAACAACCTCTAACTAATTGGAACAGAAAATCATTGACATAAAACACTCTTCAATTGTCTCTGCAACATCAAGCATTCCACACCAAAAATTTTCTGACCTTTCATTAATCTTTCAACTTCATACATATAGAGCAAGGGGATGACCGTTACAAAGGAAGCTTAATCGGTTCATCTCCCTCTAAATGACAGATGGCAAGAAAACCACTTCTATCTGTAGCTAATTACAAGGGGAAAGAAACGGAAAAGAAAAGGGGAATCTAAATCATTTGGCCTCTTTTTCTTTTTCGATCTTTGTCTGATAAGCTTTGGTAGCAACCACTATTGGAACTAGTTCTTCATGTCTGGGCATGTAGATGTTGGTATATCTTAAGAGCCACTGGGAATGATCTCTAGCCACCTTCTTTGTCATGTTTAACTACTTCGGCAGCTCTTCCATGGCCACGTGTATGTGCCCGCTCAGCTTTTGAAATTATGTAGCTCTCTTCGTGCCACTTGCAGATGCATCGATCAAACTGTCTAAGTACTTAGAGAAATTTTCTTTCATTACTTTGACATCAATTAACACCTTCTTCTAGCCGCTAGTTTGGGAGTCTGTATGGAGTTCTTTTATTAGCCCAAATCCTATGTTCTCGATTTCACTTATTTTGTTCCATGTTTCACTAAGTCCTTTTTCTGCTGATAGTATCATCTCGGACCTAAATACCATACTTTTAAGCCATTCAGCTATAGGCTCACTTCCTATTGATAGAATTTTTGCCTCTATGGATTCTTTCCCTTTCATTTGTAGGATCATTTTCAAGAGTGCACCGCATTCGTCACTCTTCGCTCTTTCTCCTGCCAGAACATTACTGTTTTTCAGAATGTTTTCTATTTCTTTCTCCAACCTTAGAATACTGCCCCCAATCTATTCTATAACAGTAATCCCATCTTCTCTGACCTTTTCAATCCATTCTTTACCTATCTGGCTGAAATGCCTGTCTTCCTGGAGTTGAGCAATAAGAGTTTGTACTTCGGCAGCCGTGGGGTTCTTTGTCACCATCACTCCAGCGATGGTTGCTAGAGGAGACACCAATTGTCGAATGAATTGATTCAATTCTTCAATCTCTGCCTTCATTCTTACTTTGGAAGACTTCAGGCTCTCTAATTGTTCTTCAATGACTTCGTTGGTTGATTTCCACAGACCAACCTTGGTATCATGCCTTGCTTCACCGAGGTCTATTGAATGCAGTGTAAAATCATGAATAGCCATATCCTCCAATCTGCCCTCTTTATTGGGTTTAGCTATCTCCATGGTCAAGTGACCTGTGGCTAGATCATGGCCTAATATTGACAGTGACTTCTGCTTCTTGGCTTGGGCCAGTGCTGATCCAGACTATACCGCAAGGGGAGTAGCATCCTTTGCTGGAGTATTCTCTTCTCTCCTTCATTTCTTTCTCTCTAGGGTGTCTTCCAGCCATGACTTTGTACTTATTACTTGAGATGTAGCCCCCAGTGAATCAATGCTGAACATCTTCCTTTTAACTGGGATGGTTGCTACTGTAGGTGTGGCAAAAGGATTTTTTGGGACTTGAGGGACCAACTTCAGACGGGCTTGGCTTGCCCCGGTGGTCTACTTAGCTGTTCCGTCTGATTTTGAAGACTCACTACTACTACTCTCTTCATCTCCCAAATCCACAACTTGCACTGGAGAACTGTCCATGGGTAGCAATGTTACACTCACAGGAGTGCTAGGACAAGGATGAGGCAAAGGCACTGGAGTAACCTGAGAATATGAGATCGGAGTGGCACTAGGAGTAGCTGCACTATCTTTTGGTTCTTCTGCTTTCTTCTCTTCCATTTGGGTTCCAATCACTGGTCGGGAGCTGTCATGACAGGTCTTATCCAATGGAATATTCTTGTCTAGCGGTTGGTCACCTCCTCCCGCAGGCTGAGCGGGTCCTTGAGAAATTGCTGGCATCACACTTGTAGTGGTCCCCTGAGTGGAGGATGAAGCAGCTACTGATGGAGATGCTTGAGTAGATGTATTTTTTGATCGCTTCTTTTTAGTTGTCCATTCAACCCATTTTCTCGTCCTCTTAATAATCTTTGCTTTCATTGTCTCTAAGTCCTCTGCGACTTCTCCACTAGGCTCAGAACTGATGGAGGTGTTTCTAATTTTGGTCAGATAAGTGTTGCTATACATATTTTGGCCATCATCTTCAATTCCTTCAATATCTAGGTTAATACCATATGTCTTCACCTGTTCAACTGTAAACCTGGCGAAAGCACGGTCACGGCTTTCAAATTCATCTTTACAGTCAGCAAAATAGTCTTCAAAGTCAATGATGTGTCTGATTGTGCTTCCAATCTGCAATACATCTCTTGCATAGCCTTTGGGGTCAAACATAGGCCTGAGCATCCCATATGATTCCAGGTGATATCTGGTTTCGAAAGTTTTCAGCATGTTCTTGGCATCCGAACGGGATTCCCAACTGAAATCCCCAACCTTCATAGGGAATTCATACCCTTTCTTTCTCAAGCTTGCACTCAACAGGTTCACATGCACTGCTTGTCTCATCATTTCAATCAGCACAATCATATCACTTGGATATCTTGGCAGCTTCAAGGGGAATCCATCAAAGGCTGCAAGACGCAAATAACAAAATGATGAGAAATGAATGAAGAAATTCCCAAACTAGCTAATGGCTTCCATCACTTCTGGGCTGAATCTCCATTCAAGGCATCCCTACAATTCCCTGCAAATTCTCATAGTGAAAGCATCATTCACTTGGACATAATCCCCATAGCTATTATGTAGTTGTAAACAGGGGTAAAATTCAGAGCATTTAACATTATCTGGGAAATCTTCCAATCTCGGGAGACCCAGCCATATTTGTAGTGATGCCAACATATAGATGAGGAAAGAAGACATATAAAATGTATTGTAGAACTTTGCAGCACGGAGGGCATTAGACAGAATTTCACTTACCTCCTGAGCCCAATCAACATATTGTGTACCTGAGCATATTACTTGTACTATGAAGAAGTAATGCTCGATGAAATTTAGGGCTTCGACTTCACCTCTCATTCTGTGAATGAGTACCAGAATATCAATAATTTTAGGCTTAAGGTCCGATCCAAAAAGAGTCTTTGGCACCTTACCTCTAGCGCCTCGCGGTTTCTGAAACCATGAGTGCATAATTTCTCTCCTCCACACCATCTTCTTCGCAGAAAACTTAGAAACCGTGTGCGAGACTGTTAAATTGGAGAATTCATCCCGCTCAGGTACCCAGAAGCAATTCACCACTGTCTGATGATCAATAGATAGCAGCACTGTGTCGTTCGGCAATATAATCTGTCTGGTGTCCGGATTGTAGTGGTTGATACATTCGTATATCAATTCTGGATCTTGGACGGCCACTGGAAACCCTTCTGCTTCCATCAAGCCACTTTCTCTAAGCTTCTCTGTAATGGGATGAATTGGCTCTGCTTTCAGTCTTTTCTGGAGATCATGCATGTCGTAAAAGCGCAGAGAAGTATCTGTGAGATTTTGCAGAGTGGTTTTAATGTCGTTCAATCCATCAAAACCGGAGAACCTAGCAGCCATTTTTCTATACAATAATAAGGGCCTTCGAAACACAAGATATAAAGTTCACAGTTAAGATGCTACAAATGCAAATGGGTTGTGCAGAAAAATTGAATGGCAGCAAAGAAGAAACAGTGGTTTGAAATACTGTTCACATTGCTAGCTTTATAGAAATCTAAATGTCACTGTCAATTTTTAGCATTCGCGCCACACCAGTGAATTTATGAATAAACCCGTTAACACCATAAATGAGAAGCCCTAACGGATACCTTGAAGTCTTTTCACTATTCCCATTGCCCTAATGGAAACATTTTCATTAACTTCACTTACTTTTCTATTTTCCTTGAGCTTGCGGAAAATCAGAAACGGGGTGCTTTTCTTTGCTTTTTTGAAAAATCTCTCCGCGAGGGAGAATTTTGCTTAACACAAGACTACGCTTCTTTCCTTTGCGGAAAATCCCTTTATGAGTGAGAACTCCACCGTGGAGAAGGCAATTTTCAATTCTCCACAAATGCTTTATTTTAATCTCCAAGCCAATATTTAAACATTTCTCTCTCCTTCAGAAAATGGAAAAAGTGCTTCGAAAAACTGTTGTGGGGTCCACCTCATCATAACTAAGCTTGCGGAAAATCACCTGGGAGGTGCAAAATCCGCACAATGCAAAGTTCTACTTTGCGGAAAATCACTCGAGAGGTGCGAAACCCGCAACACGTGAAAACTTCTCTTCTTTTCTGTCTTTGCGAAGAATTACCTTCTCAGGTAGAATTCCGCCACGGAGAAGCTGAATTCCAATTCTCCGCTTTGAGTCTTTCTTGAATCCAAATTTCCTTTTAACTGTTCCTCGGATCCATTCTTATGCTTTAGGTAGCAATTTTCACTGTCCAAGGCCATTTCTTTCATAATATACTTCTGCAATCATTGTCATTCATACTTCGCGGAAAATTGACCTCGTACGTAGAAACCCGCAATGAAGAAGACGATTTCCAAAATCCCGCAAGCCTATGTTTAACTGTTGAATGGAGAACAAATATTTGTCGGGTTGGGATCTACAACTTACCCAAAGGAATGAAACTCTGATAGAAACCCACCCGGCTAAAACAAGATGGCAAAGGAAGGGGAACCCGGCAAAGACCTCCTACCCTAGGGAAGACTTAGACCTAGACATTAGACTGACCAGACCAAAATGACATGACCATACTAAGACTTCTAAATCTTCCACTTTTCTGAAATGGCTACATGTTTAAAAGTGGAGGCAACAGCTGGCTCTGACTGGGGACTTGGGTATATTATACCCAAGCGAGGGACTCAGTATCTCTGGTTTCTCAAAGAAGAACAAAAGGTGGCAACGCAAGAACACACAACAAAAGTGAGAAAAATAGGAAAGGAAAAAAAAGCAAGGGAAAGGAAACTAACCTAAGGAAAGAAAAGCAACAGAACGAAACTATAATACATTACAGGGATTACCTATTTTCAATCCGCAACTTGATAAAGCTTCAAATCTTGACCATTGAAGGTCAGTGGTAGCACTTCACCGTCTTGATACGCTAGTTTGAAAGAATTGTTATCAAATGCCTGGTGGATTATGAACGGGCCTTTCCACAGAGAATCAAACTTCTTATGCATCCCTTTGGGAGTGCTTTGCTTATCCCACAATAATACACTATCGCCCACCATGAATTTTCGTGGTCTAGCCTTTCTGTCAAATAGCTTCTTCACTCGCAGTTGATGCTGAGTGATATGATCTACTATTTCCGCTCTTTCCTCTTCCAGCTTGGTCAGATACAAGATCCTCTTTTCTAATCCGTCTCTGAATGTACCATCTTCAATCACCTTTCTAAGTTTTCTGGTGGCCAATTCCAGAGGTAATGGGAGACTCGCTTCAGTGCCATAAACCAGCTCAAAAGGTGATACACCAATTGCCCTCTTTGGCATCACTCTGTCCGCCCACAGTGCTTCATGCAGCTTTTTATGCCAATTTCTATGATTATCTTCCACCAACTTCTTAATAATATTCACCAAATTCTTATTGCTGGATTTGGCCTGGCCGTTTCCCTGTGGGAAGTAGTCTGAAGAATGGCTAACAGTGATTCCATATTCAAAGCAAAAGCTAGTAATCTCAACTGAAGAGAAATAAGCTGCATTTTCCATCACTAGCTTATTCGGGATGCCAAACCTGACTAGTATATTCTCTTTAAGGAATTCACATACCACTTCTGAGGTTGTTTTCTTTGTTTCCTTAGCTTCCACCCACTTGGTGAAATAATCAGTGGTAGTTATTATGTACTTGTGACCAGCGCTGGAAGCTGGATTAATTGGGCCGATGAAATCAAGACCCCATTGTTGGAAAGGCTCTTCTATCACCACAGGCTTCAACGAGAGAGCAGCTAATTGAGGACACCCTAAAAACATCTTGAATTTTTCACACTTTGCTACCTAGGAATAGGCATCCTTGAACATTCCAGGCCAGTAGTAACATTGTCTTAAAATTTTGAAAGCTGTAACTGAGGATGAGAAATGTCCTCCGCAGGCTTCATCATGAAAAGTCTTCAGCAACTTCTCTTTTTGTTGTTTATCTACACACCTGAGGAAAGTACCATCAATCACCTTCTTAAACAATCTATCATCCCAAATTATTAATTTGGTAGATTTTAATTTCATCTCTCTTCTTTATCTCATCGTCAGGCCGTCTGGGCATTCTCCGTATGTGAGGAAGTAAACAATATCCTCGAACCATGTATCTTGCAGTCCTACTGCCAAGACCAACTGCTTTTCTTCGGATTCCTCTGTCTCCTCCACAATCTTGTTTTCTGCAATTGCTCTGCATAAAGCATTTCCCCTTACCAGTTTAGTGGGATTAATTTCAATGTCGTATTCCTGCGTCTTTGCTATACAAGATCCTCGAGCATTGCAACCCACTTCTTGCTGTGTCAACACACTTTTCACTGCTACATCTGGGACGTACACCACAGAATGTGAATGCAAGATGTAGAATCAGAATTTTTTCAATGCTTTAACTACCGCAAAAGCATGTTTCTTGATCTGAGAGTATCTTAATTCATGATTCTTTAAAGGAACACTCATGAAAGCTATAGGAGCCTAAACTCCTTCATCATTATTCTGCATGAGTATAGCTGACAGAGTGTGTTCGGAAGCATAATAGTAGATGATGAAATCTCGCCCATAATGTGGATGACTCAACACCGGAGCATTAGCAATAGCATCCTTGATGTTCTGAAAAGCTTGCTTCTCTGGTTCGCTCCATTTAAAGTTTGCATTGCCCTTCATCATATCTACAATGCATTGGGTTATCTCTGCAAAATTCGGTATGAATCTCCTGAGAAAGTTGACTTGCCCAAAAAATGACTTCACTCCTATTCTGTTCACTGGCAAACTCAACCTTCAAATAGCCTCAACTCGCTCTGGGTCGATCCTGATTCCTTCTTGGGAGACTATGTGACTGAGGAGCTTTCCCTCTGTTACATAGAACACAGATTTCTTCAAGTTGAGGGAGATTCCATGCTCTCGGCATCTCTGCAAGACCTTCCTTAAATCTTCTATGTGGTCTTTTCTTTTCTTGGAAAACACTGTGAGATCATCCAGATATATTCCTATGATCTGATTCATTAGATCAGCAAACATTTTGCTCATGCATCTTTGAAAAGTAGCACCGGCATTAATCAGACCAAAAGGCATCTTGTGGTATGTGAACGTACCCCAGGGGATTGTGAACACAATTTTGTGTTGATCTTTCCCCTCCACTTCAATCTGGTTATAGCCCGAGAATCCATCGAGCATGGACATCATCTTGGATCCAGCCACCGTTTGCAGTCAATGATCCATATTGGGAAGGGAAAAATTATCTTTAAGGGACGCCTGATTTAAATTACGAAAATCAATGCAAATCCTGATTTCTCCATTCTTTTTCCGAACAGGCACTATATTGGCTACCCAAGTAGAGTGATGAATTGGGTAGATAATCCAAGCCTTCAACATTTTGTCCACCTCTCGGAATATGGCATCTACTACTTTTGGATTATAATTCCTCTACTTTTGGCGGAAAGGGACGGTGTCTAGCTTTAAAGGAATCTGATGTTACACTTCACCACCTCTATAACTTTTCAAATCTTCATAGCTCCAGGTGAAAACATCCTTATATTCTAGAAAGAGTTGCTTGGCGGTTTCCCTCTCTTCAGGTGAACAACATTTGCCAATGTTGATCATCTTAGCATCGTCTGGATCACCGATGTTCACCCCTTCATATTCACCAGTAGTGGGTCCTTTTTTGGTCCGCTTCTACTTTATATAAGCATCGTGTCTATTAAATAGCTTTTCCAAAGACACAAAATAAGGTGGGATGGTATTACCTTGTAGCTGAATTGCTTCATCTTGCTTTTCTTGAGATTCATGGTCAGAAACTTCTTTATCTTCTTGGTTCGTTTGGTGCTTGGAGGTAGTCTTGTCACCCTCCAAGAACAACTGCAGACTTTTATCATCCTCAAAGACTTGCCAAGAGTCTGTATTGTTAGGAACAGAAGCTCTGTAGATAACTTCAATTTGATACTTTTTGTCTTTGAACTCTGGATGAGGCAACAATAAAGAAGCTGAAACTGCTAGGGAATCAGCCTTGGAATTCAACTCTCTCGGTACCGCTTCAATGGAGAAGGCATCCAGAATTTCTATTTTGTCCCAGACCTTGTTTCTGTAATTCTTGAATCTGTGATTCTTGACAGAGTATTGTTTTCTAACCTGTTTCACAATGAGCTCTACGTCGCCTCTAGCTTTCAGCAATTTTATCCCTTTCTCTTTTGCTGCTACAATTCCAAGTAACAGAGTTTCTTACTCCACGATGTTATTGGTATTCCCAAATTCCAATTTAAAGGCCATAGGCTCAGGTTCACCTTGAGGAGGGATTAACACGATGCCCGCACCGGATCCTAATGAAGAACAACTTCCATCAAATTCCAGAGTCCATACACCATTCAGGTTTCTTTCTTCACATGAAGCTTTCTCATCTGGACTTTCACTTCTCTCTTCATTCAAGGAGTCTTCAGTGAACAACATGTAATTGCCGAATTCCAACTCTTGGTAGAGTATCTGGGCTTTGGGATCGTCAAATTTCAGGACGGTGAATTTAGCTTTTTCCTCAGGCTCTAATGTAACTTTCTTGTTCCCAATCGGTATCGTAGCCTGAGACCAATCCAACTTTATCTCACCTCCTAAGTCTCTACAGAAACTTCTACTTAGGAGGAGGCCATAACTTGCCGGGATGTCTACCACTAGGATAGTCAATAAGAGCTTCTTTTCAGGGTGAGAGGCCAAAGCAACTTGGGCATATTTAATTTGTCCTAGCAAGGGGACCTGTTTAGCATCCATTGAGTAACATTTCCCATACACCTTTGTGAGGCTAAGACCTAAGGCTTTGGCCACTAAATTTTTGCTTCTTCACAAAATTGGATAAAATCAAAAGTGCTTTATCCTTACCCGTTTGAGAACTTGAGGCTCCTTGATCAGCATGAGCATTGCTCATGGAAGTAACAGAGTCACCTTTGGGAGGTTGGCTTGAAGACTGGTTCTTCAACTTCTGTCCTCAGGTGAGTACTTGATACGAAGTCCCATTGATGGTAGCATAGCATTCACTCGTGGTTTCAGAGTCAGATTTATACTCCACATATAAATTTCCAGAGTTTCCATTGGAGTATGTATCTAAATCTGCACAAGGAGCTGCTACATTCAGCTCATTAGTGGCTAACAACTGCATCATATGAACAGTTTCTAGGCAGTTCTCACCGTCGTGATCTGTAGTCAAATGAAACACGCACATGTTCCCTCTCTTAGTTGCTACCTCAATCTGCAGCCTAGGCTGAGGGCCTGTAATCTGTGAAAACTTATTATCTGCACCTCTTCCCGGCACGTTCTGAAAATTCCGCTGATAAGAGTTGCTGGAACTAGGTAACTGCTTTTTCATCGCGACCAATTCATTTGACAATTTCTGAAGCATTTCGTCAGATGATGAAGTGTTGCTGGAGCTTCCTTTGGTTTGAATCTCTCTTTTCCACTTTCCCACGGCGATCAAGTCATCTTTGCACTCGATGGCTCTTCTTTGTGCGTCTGCTAGATTGGCAGGACATGCCCATCTTAAATCATAATTAACATCCGGAGGCATCGCACTTATGAAGAATGTCTTGAGATTACTGGCAGTGGGCCTAGCAGCAGCGGGAATTCTACTGGTAATTTTGTTGAAACTGGCTACAAAATCCCTAATACTCATGTGAGGTTGCTTCTTGATGGACGCTAGTTGTGTTAACAGAGCATGCTCATCTTCTGCAGTCTTAAATCAGGCTTCGAACACTGTTCTCATCGTATTCCAGTTAGTGATAGAACCATCATCCAGATGATAGAACTAGTCTGCGGCACTCTTTGTCAGAGTCTCAACAAACAATCTTACCACAACGTCTTCATGAGCCACTCCTAAAATGTGAGTAGCTGCAAAGAATGCCTTGATATGCTCATCGGGAGTGACCATTCCGTCACCCGAAAACTTAGGAAAGCTCTTCCTTGACCGAGCAGGAAGCGGATGATAAGCCACTAACGCTAAAGGTCCAACTATCACAGCCCATGGAACAGCCATGATAGCCTTTGCACTATATGGTGGAAAGTTAACAACCGGGGGAGTATTGATACCGTGAAGAGTCAATACCTGGCAAGTGCTTTGTGAAGTAATCTGATTCCTAACAGGAGAGGCCGGTCTGCTCCGACTCTTCTTTTCTCCTCTTCTTTTAGGAACTTCTAGGATGGAAAAACCAAGTTCTTCTATCTTGTCAAACGTAGGATCATGCCCACCCTATTTTCTGGTACTCCTGAGGAACATTGTGCGTTCCAGGGTGCTGAGAAGAGTTTACTACTGGGCTTCTCTTTGCGCTTGTCTTTCTGCTCTCTGGATATTCCTCCTTTGAATAGCTCTTTCTAAAGCTTCCACCCTCCTTTCTTCTTCCTCTAATACCTGGCTCACGTTTTGGTAATGCTCAGCATTCCTCCTATATCTCCAAACAGATGTATTGAGAGACGAGCTTATGTCTTCTTGGTCATCTTGAAAACCAAGGTTTGGTTGGAGCACTGGAAAGATATTCTCATGAGGGAGTACCATTTTTCCCCATGATACGATGTACTAGTCTAGTGACTGTTTGATTCCCCAGCAGAGTCGCCAAAAATCTGTTGGTAAACAGATTTGTCCTTTCTTTCTTCTTAGGAGTATGACTCTCTAATGCCCAAATTGTGAACAATATCTGATTACAACAGTGGAAAATCCCTTCAAGACTACCGGCTTTTCTCTAAATTGGTAGGTACAGCTCCCTATGTGAATGATCTTCAATGAATTATGTCTTGATCCTAAACTAACATTGGGTATGCTCTTAACCCGAGAGCAGAAGAGGAAAACTGAATTAAGCCTAAACAGAACTTAATCCAGGCAAGGAGAGCTTTCTAATCTACAAACTAAGTTGTAGAACTCACAAATCCTATGAATTCATACATTCAGCCTCAACTAAGCTACAGCTACTGCTAACAAAGAATGAAATGATGAAAAGCTTCTAATGGATCCTTCCCTGAATATCCCACAGCACATCCTACTGAGGTTTATTCACATCCTCACAACAAAGGAATGAAACATCCTTTC
>MU223687.1:741059-767306 GCA_018584345.1 Thuja plicata | reverse complement strand
GCATGATAAGACATATTAGG
The DNA here is from genome assembly GCA_018584345.1 of Thuja plicata. Classification (NCBI taxonomy): domain Eukaryota; kingdom Viridiplantae; phylum Streptophyta; class Pinopsida; order Cupressales; family Cupressaceae; genus Thuja; species Thuja plicata. Next base: position 767,286 of record MU223687.1, on the reverse strand, counting down.
ACCCCTAGAATGACACCATGACCCCTTTTGACCCATTTGAATGTTCAAATTTGTCCTAAGGGGTCCTACGACCCCTTATGACATATTTGAGCATTCAAATATGTCAAAAGGGGTCATGGGGTTTTCCTAGGGGTCCTAATGCGTGATAAGGCATACTAGGACCCCTAGGAAGATGCCATGACCCCTTTTGACCTATTTGAGTGGTCAAGTGTATCCTAAGGGGTCCTATGATCCTTTAAAATACACTTGACCATTCAAATGGGTCAAAAGGGGTCATGGGGTCTTCCTAGGGGTCCTAATGTGTGGTAAGGCGTACTAAGACCCTAGAAAGACCATATGACCCCTTTTAACCCAATTGAATGTTTAAATGTGTCCTAATAGGTCCTACGACCCCTTAGGACATACTTGACCATTCAAATGTGTCAAAAAGGGTCATGGAATCTTCCTAAGGGTCTTAATGCATGACAAGGCATACTAGGACCCCCAAGAAGACCCCATAACCCCTTTTGACCCATTTGAATGGTCAAATGTGTCCTAAGGGGTCGTAGTTCCCCTTAGGACACACTTGAGAATTCAAATGTGTTGAAAGGGGTCATGGGGTCTTCTTAGGGGTGGTAGTACATAAAAATACATACTAGGACCCCCAAGAGGACCCCTTGACCCCTTTTGACCCATTTTAATGTTCAACTATGTCCTTAGGGGTCATACAACCCCTTGGGACACACTTGAGTGTTCTAATATGTTCAAAGGAGTCATGGGGATTTCCTAGGGGTCCTAACACATGATAAGGCGTACTAGGACCCCTGAGAAGTCAACTATGTCCCAAGGGGTCGTAGGACCCTTGAGGGCACACTTGAGTGTTCTAATGTGTCAAAAGGGGTCATAGGGACTTCCTGGGGTTCCCAGTATGCCTTATCATGCGTTAGGACACCTAGGAAGTCCCCATAGTTTTGACACATTAGAACACTCAAGTGTGTCCTCAGGGGTCCGACGACCTTTTAGGACACACTTGAGAGTTTAAATGTGTCAAAAAGAGTCATGGGGACTTCCTAGGGGTCCTAACACATGAAAAGGCATACTAGGACCCCTAGGAAGTCCCCATGACCCCTTTTGACACATTAGAACACTCAAGTGTGTCCTCAGGGGTCCTATGACCTCTTAGGACACACATGATAGATTAAATGTGTCAAAGGGGTCATGAGGACTTCTTAGGGCTTCTAATGCATGATAAAGCATACTAGGACCCCTAAGAAGTCCCCATGACCTCTTTTGACACATTAAAACACTCAAGTGTGTCCTCAGGGGTCCTACGACCCTTTGGGACACACTTGAGTGTTTAAATGTGTCAAAAGGGGTCATAGGGACTTGCTTTAGGTCCAAAAACATGATAAGGCGTACTAGGACCCCTAGGAAGTTGCCATGACCATTTTTGACATGTTAGAACACTCAAGTGTGTCCTTAGGGGTCCTGTGATGCCTTAAGACACACTTGAGTGTTTTAATGTGTCCAAAGGGGTCATGGGGACTTCCTAGGGGTCCTAACACATGATAAGGTGTACTAGGACCCCTAGGAAGTCCCCATGACTCCTTTTGACACATTAGAACACTCAAGTATGTCCTCAGGGGTCCTATGAACCCTTGGGACACACTTGAGTGTTCTAATGTGTCCAAAGGGGTCATGGGGACTTCCTAGGGGTCCTAACGCATGATAAGTCATACTAGGACACCTCAGAAGTTCCCATGACCCCTTTTGACATATTAGAACACTCAAGTGTGTCCTTAGGGGTCCTACAACACCTTGGGACACACTTGAGTATTTAAATGGGTCAAAAGGGGTCATGGGAAGTTGCATGACAGACCTTCCTGCATACTTGTCCACAAAACTTCTTCATACATCAGGCCTTGCAAATCCTAGGGGTCCTAATGCGTGATAATGTGTACTAAGGCCCCTTAAGTCCCTCTGTGACCCCTGAAAAAACATTGGAACACTCAATTGTGTCCTTGGGGGTCATAGAGGGACCTAAGGGGCCTTAGTACACCTTCTTATGTGTTAGGACCCCTTGGAAGTCCCCATGACCCCTTTTGACACATTAGAACACTAAAGTGTGTCCTAAGATGTTGTACGACCCCTTGGGACACACTTGACTATTCTAATGTGTTGTCGGGGGTTACAGAGAGACCTAAGGGGTCCTAGTACACTTTCTCAAGCGTTAGGACCCCTAGGAACCCTCTGACCCCTTTGGAAACCTTTTTGATGCCTTATACTGGTGTAATTAACCTATATATTAATATGTCTTATATATATACTTGATTTTATTATATATACAATAATATTTTATATATAATATATAATACATATCATATTGAATATATATATATATGTATATATAATAAAATCAAGTATATATATATATATATAAAATAATATAAAATATATATTACATACAATTTAAATATGAAGATATTATGTGATATATTGTAGAATACACATTAATATATAGTATATGATATATAATGTAATATTTAATATTAATATATATTATATAATATTTAATATATAATAGATATTATATAATATTTAATATATATAATATATAATCTAATATATAATTTTTTATATATAATATATCATATGAATTATGGAGTAATGGGAGGGAGAAAGGGGAGGGAAAATTTAAAATTCAAAATTCTTCTGAGATTTTTAGGTACCCAAAAATATCGGGTACCTGATTAGGCTTGGTATTGCTTTGTGCACCATACCTACCTAGTCAACTCTTCAAATGTCTCAAAGACGTGTTTTTCCCATGTTTCTCTGAGTTCTAGAGTTCAACTATGTAGCTGACGACTTTTTTTTCACTCGAATTTGATGAAACGAAAAGGGTATCTTAAGGAGATTATCAGCTTTCTATCGATATAATTGCTGTCAAATTCTGAATTCGGTAAGTAATTATTAGTTATTTTCCAATTGAGTTACCTCTAAAATGCTGATTTATATATTGATTGAAAAATGGCTATAACTTTCAGACGGTATAACATTTTTTAAATCTAAAAAATGCGTCACATTCTATGCTTCGCCTACTATAAGGAAAAATTTAGTTTTTTTGAATTTGGTAAAGTTTTCAATGAGTTAAGGTGGTCAGACACAGGAGTGTTTTTATTCTAAAAATGTTGTAGCAGATAATTCATAATTAATTATTTTTTTGAAATAAAATTACACAAAAATATGTGTCACATCTAGGCATGAGTCTACTACTTATATATAAAATCTTATAAAAAAATATTATCATTTGATTATGATTAAGGTGGTCAGACATACACCTAGTTCTTATTTTTTTCTTGAAATTTTTGTACTGCTGCATTGAAATCTATACTTTTCACCAATCATATTAACTTTTGTTCAGAAAAGGCCTAGTAGTTTACAAACTACATTCAATTTCCTATAGATTCTATTCTTACAACTTTTTGATATTAGGTTGATAGCTAGTTCAATTTTTCACGTCAAGTTTTCTAACCCTGATTTTCTGATTTTTCATTGCCACTTAACGACATAGTTTGGCCCCTCATGATCTTGCACATACCCATAATATTTTGATATGTCAAGTATAAACAACATTCTAAATTTCTTATTTAATTCTATATAATGAATAGTTTTGTAAGTTGTAAGAACCACATCTAGAATATGCCCACCTTTAAGGAAACCTTTTTTCCTTACGGGATATCATCTTATCTAGAAAATCTTTAAGTCTATTCCCAGTTATCATTGAAATTATCCTATATAAGATATTGCACAAGCTTATAGGTCAAAAATCTTTCATTGAAGAAACATTTTTAAATTTGGGGATTAAAGAAATAAAATTGGAGTTTAGTTTCTTTGATAGTTTACGAAAAAGAAAAAATGTCCCTCGCAACATTTACAATATCATTAGCTACCACATCTAAAAAACATTCAAAAAAGGCTCGAGGAAACCCATTCAAATTTAGGATTTTAAGCCTCCAAAGGAGAACACAACCTCACTAGCCTCCTATAGAGTAATTGGTTTTAGAAAGTTCTTAGGATTGGTTCACTTATAATCTTTTGGATCAACTCAATTAGATCACTTATATCAGAAGTAGAGCAAGGGATATTATTATAAAAACTAATAAAAAAAGAAACAGTTCAACTTTAGCTATTTCACCCTCCTCAAGAAAAAACCATACCATCCTCTTTTTGAAGGGTTCTAATTTTGTTTCTATTTCTATGCTTGAGAAAATAATTATTAAAAAAAATCAACCCCCCTCTATTAACCATTGAACCCTTGATTTTTTCTTCTAGAATACTTCCTCTTCTTTAAATAACTTCCACCATTAAAAGCTTAAATCCATTGCTTTATTACAAATTTCTATATCATTTGACCCCCTTCATTTTATCCTAAGATTCTTTTATTTTACTGACATTAAACATTTTTTATGGAATATATTTCCAAAGGATACTTTACTCCATCCTTCACCTTGTATTTTATTGTTTTTAGTTTGTGAACACCTCTAATCATAGGAATTCCATCACAAGGATAACTCCAATTTTTAACCAAGTTTCAAAAAACAAGGTGAAAGGTGACACATAATTTCATACCTAAAGAGAAAGGGTCCTTTGTTGACATAGTTAGCTAAGTTCAACAAAAAGAGCATTGTAATCAGATCAAATCCTCAGGAGAGTAGAAAAATAAAGAATACGCAAAATATTGTAATTTTTACATAATAGGAAATGATCTAACTTGACATGGATAAGACAGTTGTCTTTTCTCCAATCATATCAATTGAAGGAATTTTCTTGACCATCAATATAACCTAGCCCAATAACTAAAACAAAGTCATAGAGATACAATATACTATAAAAAAACTCATCAACACCACCATATTTTTAAGAAGGAAATGGTGGAGAATCAAAATATCCCCCAACATCTAGTAGTCATTAAAGCTATATGGAATCAAAGAGGCTAGATTATACTATAATGTAGCTCTACAAGTCTTAGCATTACAGGAATAAATGTTCAACAACTTCCACTTCAAACAAGTTACAATAACATTCATATTGATAACCTAACCATTTTTAGAGGCGTGATCTTTAACCACATAGTTTCTAACCAAGTTCCAAGTGAGGACCAAGACCTCTATAGGCCTCTTCCACAATACTTATATTATTTGATGTTTATAATACTTTGAATATATTTTTGTGTACACTACTTTAGGAGTAATATTAGTTTTTCTTAATGCTACTTTGAGTATTTTTGTGTTAATTTATAGGATCTCTCTCTCTCTCTCTCTCTCTCTCTCTCTCCCCCATATTTTATTGATGATCTTGATTGATTGTGAGATGGAGTTTTAAATTATTTGAATGACAACTAAAGAGGGAGTGGTGGATGGAATTTTGAAAGAAAGAGGTAGGATGAAGCCTTGGGGAAAAGTTTAGCACTACATTTTCTCTGGAACTAAAGTTCAAACCAAATTTTGATTTTGACCTGTCCTTCAATTTATGTGGTGGCGATATTTTGGATGACGTATTATGTGGATCAAGATTAATTATTTAAAGGTGGGGAGTAAATAGTTTGAGGGAGGAGACTTGGTATTACAATTGAGAGGAATGATAGAAACAAGAGAGATACATTATGCTTTTCTCACTGAACACGCATAATGAGTTTGAATTCTGCACTTAGTAATGGTGGCACTGACTCCCAAAGTGTATATTAAAGAGATAAGAAGAAGAAACTCCTTACAAAATATATTCATCATGCTATTAGACATCTCATAGTATAAATCTACACTAAGGATGTCCATTTTCTCATAGAGCTCATACAAAATGTAGAAGACAACATGAGTATGAAATTGATGTTGAACAATCATTGGAATTTGTGGTTACGAGAAAATACATGTGTGGTATGTGTGCCCCTACTACTCTCTTGGTGATCAACAATGAGAAGGGATTCACATCTCAAAACATTAGATCCATCTCTAGTGTTGGACGATCCACCCAAAAGGGCAAAAGACAAGGATGTTGCATTGGAGAGAAAGGTCTGGGGTGAACAAATCGACGTCATAGATGTATACCCAACAAAATAGTTTCAAGTCTGAATTTATTAAGGTGCAAAAAAATGAGGGAGGATAAAAAATATGTGGGCCATAGGTAAAGATGACAAAATTTGAAAGTGAGCGCATGTAAGAAAAGCAAAGCACAATAGGGGAGGTACATGAAGGATCCACACATGAAGTAAAGGGTAGACATTAAACAAGAAACCAGGTTCCATTTTTATTTTTGTTATTTATTTATTTTCCTTTTCCTTTCCAAACCATTGTTTTGAAAACATAGACTATTGAACGAGTTCTAGGAATTAAAAAGGAAATGTCTTTTAAACAGTGTAAGCTTTGGGTTTCTTTTTGATTTGCTCTTAATGCTGATGCATTCACTAATCCTTGTAGTATATGATATTTGGCTATTTTATATTATTATTTTCAATAAAATAAGCATGGGGTAGCCCTCTGAAAACATTTTTAACTTTTATAGGAATATGTCTTTATCTTTTATAAGGTTCTATTGAAATAACCATAAATCTGCGTTTTTTACTATAGAAGTAAGATTTCTTCAAATTTTTAATGGAATATCTGTGGCTAAGTGTATATATATAATTATTCACCTTTTGACGTTAGACAAAGGACTATAATAGAAAAACAAATAATTTCAATTTTTGATATATATTAGACATGCATAAAGGAAAGGCTAGAAAAAAAAATATTGTTCATTGTTAGTCCTACAGAAGAACGGATTAATCATGTTGTGAAATCAGTTAGTTTAAAAGTGGACAATATTGGATTATTATTTTGTTGGCATATGAATTGATACTGAGAAAGAAATAGTAAACTAGATAGAATTTTCTATGAATAGAATCATGGACCGTTGAAGTATCTTATTGAAGTAAATCAACCAAATTATAAAAGTTTTATGTTATGTGAGGATGCAATCCTTTTAAGAATGATATGAAACCTTGGAGAATCAGGGATTAGATATTATCATCAAAAGGAGTAATCTTTAGGTTTTCATGGTATTGTAGGATGGTGACCTTAAAGAGTTTTAAAATGTTTGGGAGTTAGCAAACACAATTATCATTAGAAGCTCCCAAGGTTTCTCTTATTTTGGCATGATTGAAGATATTTATGTTCACTTAGGATTATTGAATATGTGTTGGAATGCATAGAACATTGTTTTTGATTTTGTTTAGTATTTGGGGTAAAGTTGTGTTACTCCTACTTTTAAAATAAAAGAGATGAAAGTCAAATCTTTATGAGTAGAAATGAGAGGGAAGCATAGACTTGAAAATTTCTTACACTTATAAAGATGGTGTACGTGTTATTCATTTGATATATGTTTATACTTCCTGAATACGTTGAATTTCCATGAATACCTTGAAGTGAAGTATACATTTTTACTTATTTATGCATTCTTTAGTTTTCTCCATGAACTAGTATAAATCCAAGTTATACTTACCATTTGAACCAGATAGATATTGGTGAAACATTGAAATTGACATGATTTCATAGTTAATGGGATAATTTTTACTTATGTTATTTATGTACATTGAATATACCCATGAAACATGGTGTACTATCTATTAAAGTAAGAATATTGCACAACATTATCCATATTTGTGAAAAGGAATCAGTTTTGTTTAGAAATAATTTTGGAAGTGCATGATGTGGTTATTTTAATTTGAATATGGATGTATCTTGTCACACAATTCTATTAATTTTTTTAGTTTTACATTGTTAGACTATTTTTAGCTAGGTAGGGTATATTTCATGTCAGGAAAGATTCTGGGGAATCATAACTACTTGATGGTAGGATGGAAACGCACTCCCACAATATTCTCGCCCTAATGTTTGTGTGTAGCAGGTCTCTGGAGCTCCTTTCAGGAGGGTCATCATGTATAACATATTATGTTTCTTTATATCGATCATTGATCTATTGTATTGATATTTTATCTCTTATATCAGACAGTTGCTGACTCTTGTTAATTGAGTTGTTTCCTTATAAGCTAAGTTCTCATGTTTGTAGCACTTCAATAGTTTGGTCGAAGTCTTTCTTTTATATTTGTTACTTCGACAAGTTGGTCAAAATTTGTTAATTTCTTTAATTTTTTATGACATGTGATGTATTGGTTGTTTTAGACAGTTGGTCAAAACTCTTTTTTATTATGGAATCATGTGTCACATAATCTATTTGACATTTTTTGGTTGAACCTTGTTTTTCTTTATTTGAATTTAAGAAAAATAATTAGTTTTTTTCAAATTGTACATTCGATGTTTGACTTAGTTGACAGACTCTTTTGTTTTGTGGATATTTTCTATGTGGCATAAGTTGTTCTAAGATCAATCCTTACATATAGTACCAGAGCTCTGGGTTTTACTCTAGGGCCTTAAGTTCACTATTATTAGTCGTAACATGTCAGTAAACTATGCTTGGACTATGAACATAAGTGTTAGTTCCTTGGGTAGATGGTTGAGTTTCCCAGTGATGGTTCCCCCTAAGAGGCTAGGAAAGGATGTCTCTTGCTTTGATGTGTAGAATTGGGAATAGTCACTTCCAAGACCTTTCCTCTTTTGTATGTGAGGCTACTTATTTGTTATTGATTTCTTTTAAAACCATAAAAGATGCAATATTTATGAAATGCTTGGTAAATTGTGTACCTCAAATTGATGTGATTACATTTCTCTATGAAATTGAATAATTTTTAGTGAGTGAGAAATTAATAAATATCTTTGAGTGTGAGTGATGCACTTATGTTAAATGACTATTTCTTTGCATGTGTGAAGAAAGAAAGAAGGTAAATCTCTTTGATTGAATTGTGTAGTTAATTGATGATTAAATTTTGCACTCGGATATGAGTGAAATGATCCTATCATGTTATGTGTGAAAATAAATTTACTTGGAAAGTTAGTAGCTGCATTTGCATGTTTCGTCTTGCATTTAGAATTGGATGAGACTAAGAAAAGAAAAATGAAAGACTTAAAATTTTTATGTTGTATGAACAAATAGAATGTACCATTACATAGTGATGTAATCTATGAGATAAATATTTGTGAGGTGTATGGTCATGTTCTTTATCACACATTGAACACAAGGTGTTGTGTATCTTCTACTCACTCTTTGTGGCTAGTGATAATCACTCTGTATATGTGAATTGGTTTCCATTTGGTTATGTTATTTTCAACTTTGAAAGTGATGAAGGACAAGCTTGAATTTTTAAGTTTTCTTGTTACTATGTAGCGACAAAATTTTGTGTATTTATCAAATATGGTTCTTGTTCACATTTATTTCTATTGATTTTTCTCATCTTTGTGATTTTGAGCTGAAATTTGTAAGCTTTAATTTTGAGATTTATTATGATCTGGGGTGGCTAGGATGTGTGTTCTTTGTTGCTAGTCCTGTGATGTGAAGTGATGTTCTCTATCATGTTCAAGGTGGAACATTCATAGAATGTATAAGGGAGTAGATTGCAAAGAACATACCATTCTTATTCTTGCATTCATATTTTGTTTGAAAATGTTTTATCAATTATGAAATGTTAAAGAACATTAGAATGAACATGGTTGTAAGTAGTAGATATGCATTGCATGAAATAATAGACATTGATCTATACACATTTGATGTAAGTTTCGATGTTATGAGGAGCATTGCATGGATATCATTGAGATGATAGGATCCATGATAAAATTACAATTTATGTCTCTAATATGATATTACTAGCACATGGGTAATGATGCATTGGACATTGTGTGAAATTATACTTGAGGTGTTTTAACTTCATGTTCGACGAGTAGGTCGCCATTTCTTGATGATAGAGGAATAGAAATGTTTTATAATAATACACTATGGGTGTTATTGACATAAATGTCAAAACCTCCTAATTCTTATGTATTAGGGTTTATTTGATCATATGGCTCAAAATATGTGGTTTCATATGATGTATGTGACCGTTCATGATGAAAAGCATTCAATTCTTGAATACTTGACTTGTTGTGTGATTTCCACATATCTGATTGGTACATTATTGTATGCAAAGGAAATATATGATATGTATGAGTTGCATTATTTTACTTACTATATGAGACCATTGGAAAGATTGCCTTTCAGTAATGGGTGGGAATGTGGGTGAAACACGAAAGGGTAGAAGAGATATTTCCTTTTTTACTCTACCTCTCAGTAGAAGTATGGTATTAAAATGCTTTGGCCAAAGTTATGTAACACATGTTTTCTTAAATATGTATGCCTATGTTTCATCTCCCTACCGCATCCGTGATTAGTTCTACTTGTGGAAAGTAGTTAGTTTCACGGTTGCACCAGACACCCCTTGCCTTTTGTATTTTTATAGGCTATGGGTTGGGAATTTTGAAAGGAGGTAGAATCCTAAGGAAGTGTAAGGTTTTGTGGTTGGGAAGAAAATCTCCCTAAACCACACTCTCATCTTGAGATTTATAGATGGACAGGTGTCTAATGGCTTAGGAGACAGGTGCATTAACAATGGACAGATGTCTGATGGCCTACATGATTACTTGTTTCGAGATTTTTGGTCGTTTAGACTATAGCGATTGACTGAATATGACTATGGAATCGACATTAGAGAATTTTTAGCATGTTTTTCTTATTTTGCATTTTATTGGATTAGGGTCAATCCTTTTTGGTGGATTGGTCTATAGCGATTGACTAACTATGACTATGGAATCAACATTAGAGAAATTTTAGCATGTTTTTCTTGTGTGTCATTTTATTGGATTAGTTTCACTCTTTAAATTGCATTTTTCAAATGACACTTATGTATCTTGTTACCTAATTAACCCTAATGATATTTCTATTGATGTATACTCTTGATATATGACATACTTGTTATATTTAATTTTATGTAATGATGAATTATCATGATGGATTGGAATGTCTATGCCGGAATCAAGCATAGTTACATTACATAGAGAAAAACTAGAAGGCTTATTTATGGTAAGATGTAACTTTTGTTGACTCACATTTGTCTTCGAAATGAAGACATATTTCTTATGATGAAATGAGTTAAGACTTTATTTTGAAATGTTTTTTTGACAAGATGAGCATGAGGGCCTAGGTCACATAAATGGAAAAATGGATCCACTAACCTTTACAAGTGAATTGGATGTATGGATGGATAAATTTTCTTACTTATTGATTACCATGTGTTAGAGTGTAGATATTAATAATTTACTTACTTATAATCCAGTTATGAACTAGAGGTTATTTTAATTGAAATTTTGCAAATGATCATTATTTACTCTTGAATATAAAGTATCAAAACTTTTATTCTATGAAGTATTGACATTATGATTGGGCTAACAATATTGTGAGTGAATATATATAAGATGATCATATATAACTGATTGAATGTTTGAAGATGCTAAGTTGATTACCAAAATGAAAAAGGATAATGCAAGACATTAAATCAGTTAATGGATTATATTTTCATTGATGTCAACTTGATATATAATCTGATCGGTTATATTCAAAGTGTCAAAGACTACAAAGAATCAGAGAGATAAAGATTATGATTTTAGTAATGCATAAAAGACCAACATTAAATAAGTGACTACAAACATCGACAGTTATTGGAACCCAACAGACAGAGAAATCTGAGAGAAAAGTCACAGTGATGCCCGAACAAGAAAAATGACAAGCATTACCAACGAGCAGAATCACAAGCATTACCGACGGCCAGACTTACATTGTTACCCGATGGATAGACAACACCGACGGAGAAGCCCATGGAGAACTGAAGTGTTGACCAAAGCTATCAAAAAGTTAAAACACCGAAAGGAACTGAAGTTCATAAATGAAAAAATACTTAGCTAGCAAATCTAAAGATAGACTTAACTGGTTGTTAACATTGTTTTAATCGATAAGGTAAAGGCAGAGATAAGTAAAATATTTAAATTTGTTTTATCTAGTTGTCATGGAGAAATCTACAGGATAAAACTTGAGTAAAGCTTTAAAGAAAGATTGGCTAAGATTGTGGATCATGCCAAGAACAAGAAAATCAAGAGGTGAGAAATAGTGATATCATGTCTACAAAGAGATAATCTAATTCATTATGAATTAGGGGGAGTGAATGGAAAAGAAGGATGCTGAGGAAAAAATGATGAAGAACAACTTCATATAGTCCTGATAAATCAATATGAGGAAAGAGCCAAAGATTTTTGTGGACACCGAGCAACAGAGCAGCACAACATCACCAAAAAGAAAGATGTGGAGCAAAGGTATTGAAAATAAATATTGATCAGAAAGGTATAAGGAGCTTACAAAAGATCTCAAAATCTACAAGTCTAAGTTGTATGTGTGAACATATCATTTAATATTTTAGTTTAACCATTGATTTAGAAAGTCTCTTAACTGAGAAGGAATTAACAATCGTTTCTATATGGAGATACATCCCAAGGAGTATCAAAAAGTTTGATCATGAAGATAGCATGAGATGATAGACACAATTTGACAAACTACACTAGGTTTCATCATAGAAGGTAGCATAGAGATGCCTGATATCAAGTGACAAACTATTCTATTTAAATCCTCTAACAAGGTCACACCTAACAGTGTGTTTGTAACCTTTAGTAGGGTTGGCTCTTCACCGAGCTCACTTAAGAAGACTAAAAATTTTGGCATACCGGTCCCAAGTGGTTTTTTCTCTGAACAAGGTTTCCACATTAAAATCCATGTGTCAATGTGTTTATGAGTCATTACTTTAGTATTTTTCATTACACATAACTAATCTGGATTGATCGGTATACACTAATCAATTTACTATTTTTGGGTAAATGAAAGACTGCTAATCGGTAAACATGAAGAATAAGGTTTAATAGTGAACTCCAAGCAGTAGTTATTTGTTAAGATTATTTTAAGGCATACATATTATAGGACTAAAGACAACTAGAGGCTTAATATTGTGGTACTAAGTTTTTGGGTTGATTTATTGGAATATTTCTGAGACTACTGATCCANTCCCCCCCCCCCCCCCCCCTCTCAGTTATTCTAATAATTTGTTTCAGAGCTTGTGTGCTTAGAAATGTATTTTAATAGCTCAAGCAAAAGATCACAAGATGAACAGATGAGATGTGCCCAAGTTGAATAAACAAAAATTTATATCATGGAAAAGCAGAATAAGACTCCACCTATCAGGTATTGGTAATGATATTACTCAACACCTTGATACTAAATATGTGTTTCCTACATGAACTCACACTCTTGAGAAATTAAGAGAAAAGCATGAGCATAATTGCATGATGATAGAAATTTCTTCCTCACTCTCTGATTCTGAGTTTAAAGATGTCAAAACCTGCACCTCTACAAAGAAAATGTGGGATAAATTGAAGTTGGTACATGGAGGAGATGCTAATGTACTAAGAGCCAAGGAAAAAAGCCTAAGAGGGAGGTTTGATGACCTAAGGATGAAAGAAGGAGAAAATATCACTCAGTATAGTTGTATAATCAAAGAGGTAGTCAATGCTATTTGAGGAGTTGGAGGTGTACTTGAAGAAAAGATAGTGGTAAGTAAAATACTAAGAACCTTACTGCTTGTATATTCTATTAGAGTTTTATATTCAACAAATGAGAGCAGTTGCAAACAATAATATTACTCTAGATAGTCTGATTGGTAGAATGATTTCATTTGAGATGAATAACTTTGATAATAGTTTCTTACCATCTATAGAATCTGCATTCAAATCTTCTTTGAAAATAAGTAAGTCATGTCATAGACACACTATGAGGAATGATAGTGAAAGTGGTAATGAGGACCAAGGACTTGATGAGATTGAAGCACTAATGGAAAGAAGATTGCAGAGAGGAAAATGTAGATACAAAGGTAAATTACCACTTGTATGTTTTAATTGTAAAGAGGTTAGACGCTTTGCTGCAATATGTCCTAACAGAAGAAAAGATGATAGAAGTAATGACAAAACAAATGAAAAGAAGTGTGACCGAGGTGATAAAAAAGATTACTGAAGCAACCGACAATCTGATAGAAGAGCTACTCGAGACTACAAGGACAAAGGGAAGAAAGCTTTTTACCTAGCTGAGAATAGAGCTGATGATACTGACACCGAATTTGAAGAAGACATTGAGATGGTATTTTTCACCATGAAGGATGATTCAGACAAAGAAGAATAAAGGTATGTACAGACTTCACTCATATCTAAGGTTAGTAAGAATGATGTCTAGATTATAGATAGTGGCTGCACTCACCATATGAAAGGTGATAAAAAAAAGTTTGAAACTTTTGAGTACTATAATGGTGGATCAGTAAGAATGGGTAATGACACACCTTGCCCAGTTAAAGGTAAATGAACTGTAATGTTGAATAACCTGATCAAATGTGAAAATGCTTACTATGTAAAAGGATTGAATTATAATCTGTTAAGTGTTTCACAGCTGAACAATACAAGTTACCAAGTAGCACTTGAAAATAAGAAGGCAAATATCTTCAATGAATCAGGAAGATTGATCGGAACTGGTGAATAGACAAAAGGTAATGTTTTCTATCTTGATGACATTAACACCACTTTTTTAATGGCTAGAAACAAAGACATATGGTTGTGGCATAAACAACTATACCATGTGAATTTTGACAACATGATAAACATAAGCAATAAAAGAAGAGTGAGTGGCTTACTGAGCATGTAAAAGGCTGAGCATATCATGTGCAAGAATTGTCAAAAAGGTAAGATGAAAAAGTCTAGTTTCAAGAGTAAATCCCATACATCTAATGCAATTCTAGAATTAGTCCATACTGATTTATGTGGACCCATGAGGACAAAGAGTTACTATGAAGATAGGCATTTCATTCTCTTTGTGGATGACTATTCTAGAATGATGGCAGTTATGTTCTTAAAAGATAAATCATAAGAATTCAATATGTTTAAATGGTATAAGGATATGGTATAAAAAAAAATGTGGTAAGGAATTGTAATGCTTAAGATCAGATAGAGGAGTGGAATTTATTTCTAATGAATTCACTAATTTCTGTAATAAGCATGGAATTAAAGGACAAGTTTCTGCACCGCAAAAACCATAACAAAATGGAATTGTTGAAAGGAGAAACATATCAATTGTTGATTGTGAAAGAACATTGATGATTGAGAAAAGAATCACTCAAAATTTCTGGGGGGAATCTTTCAGTACTGTTATCTACACATTGAACATAGTACAATAGAAAAATGACACAAACAAGACACCCTATGAGCTTTGGTATGGTTACACACCCAATGTAAGTTACTTTAGAATCTTTGGTAGTCAATGTTATATTTTGAAAGATGAAAGAAATGGAAAGATTGAATCCAAAAGTGATGAGGGTATCTTTCTAGGGTATCCCACCAAAAGCAAGGGTTATAAATCTCTTAACAAGTCCTCTAACAAAATCATTGAAAGTGCAAATGTAAGAATATATGAATTTGCTAAAAATAGTAATAAGGAAAGAAGAAAAGAACTAGAAGACTAAGACAGGTTTGTTTACACTTAAGAACCCAACACACTACCTGAGCAATATTGTATCACTCCCAAGTAACAAAACATTGCACCCAAGCACCAGGATGCAATTACCAAAAATAAAGAAAATACTCAAGATGATGTATAGAGCGATGGATATTAGAATGAAGGTCAAGATGATAATTAGAATGATGGACAAAGAGCTGAACTAAAACTTTCCAAGTATGTCACAGACATCATCCACATAATCATATCATAGTCCAGACAAAAAGGCTGGAATGAGAACAAGAAGTAAGTCACTAAACACTAGATGTTTACTTTGTGATTTTCTAGCTAAATCTGTTAATACTGCACTTGAAAATGAGGAATGGGTTAGTGCTATGAATGAAGAAATAAAATAGATTTAGAAGAACAATACATGGACACTAGTACCAAGAACAAATGACAAGAATGTCATTGGTACCAAATGGATATTTAGAAATAAGTTGAATGAGAATGGAGAACTCACAAGAAATAAAGCAAGATTAGTATGCAAGGGGTATGCACAAGAAGAAGGTATTGATTATGGTGAAACCTTTACACCTGTTGCTATACTAGAAGGAGTTATAATTCTTCTTGGCTATGCTACATTCAAAGGATTCAAAGTATACTAGATGGATGTCAAATATTTTTTCCTAAATGGAATACTAAAGAAGAAGTATGCATTGAACAACCAGAATGGTTTGTTGATCTAAACAAGAGAAACATGGTATGCAGACTACATAAAGACTTGTATGGATTAAAAAAAGAACCTAGAGCCTAGTATAAAAGAATTTACTCCTATCTCATTAGCATTGAATTTGTAATAACAAGTGAAAATAGCAATCTGTACTTAAAAGAAGATACTGATGGTAATATTCTGATTGCTGAAATTTTTGTTGATGATATGATTTTTGGGGGTAATGATATGTTATGTAAATCCTTTGCTAATGACATGAGAAAAGAGTTTGAAATGTCTATGTTTGGGGAGATCAAATTCTTTCTTGGTCTACAGATTCTTCAACAAGATGCAGGCATATATATCACTCAATATAAATACATCAAGGAAGTGTTGAAGATATTCAAGATGGAAGATTCCAAACCAATTGGAACACCAATGGAAACTGGATGTAAGTTGACAAAGAAAGAAAAGTCAAATGAGGTAAATTAGACCTTATATAGATCAATGATTGGAAAACTAATGCATGTTGTTCATACTAGACCAGATACTGCACATGAAGTTGGAATAGTTGTAAGATTCTATGATAATCCCAAAGAATTGCATATGATTGGTGTCAAGAAAATTATGAAATATCTAATGAACACAGAGGACTATGGATTATGGTATAAAAGAGAAGGAAAATTTGAGCTTCAAGTCTATACAGATGTTGATTGGGTTGGAAACATTGATGACCAAAAGAGAACAACTGGAGGAGCATTCTTCATGGGTGACAGACTTGTCACATGGATCAACAAGAAGCAAGGATGCATCTCTTAGTCTACTATAGAGGAAGAATATGTGGTTGCTGCTGAAAATTGCTTCAATATTGCATGGATCAAATAGTTGGTGGAAGGTATGAATATATAGATTCTTGAGCCAGTGATTATATATTGTGATAATACAAGTGCAATAAAAATTTCAAAGAATCTGCTCATGCATGCTAAGACCAAGTATATTGCTATCAAGTATCACTATTTAAGAGAACAAGTGCAAAAAAAGAAGTGATACTAGAATATGTTCAATCAAAGAAACAATTAGCTGACATCTTTACCAAGCCATTACAGAAAGATAAATTTGAGTACCTGAGACAAAGACTAAGGATCCAACCCTTGTCTATCGTTCAGTATGATGACTAGGAGTTTACATTAGCCTATACATAGTCAGAAGATCATTCATGTTGAAGAAAGCAGAGAGATGGACTGCAAAGATACATCTGTACACAACAAGTTACATATTTACACCAAACACCAGAGTCAATGTATTTCTGATGGATATGGAAATTCAAGGAATATATTATAAAAAGGAATGGAAGATGATGTGGAAGAATTATTTTGCATTGTTGTCAAAGGGAGAGATTATCTCATTATCAAGAATTATAAGGGAGAGATTATCTCATTATCAAAAAGAGATTATATCATTATCCATGGAGAGAAATTCCTAAGAATTCAAAGGGAGAGTAAATCATTATCCAAAGGGAGAGATTAATTACATATTAAATATCCATCAAATGGAGAGAAGTAACCAAAGGGAGAGAATACATACTAAGGGAGAGATTGTTGTCAAAGGAAAGAGAGATGATAAAGGAGAGGAACGGTCAGGGGAGAGAACATATAAGAAACAAAGATAAAAGCTGCTACATCTATCCAGTAAAGGGATTAAAGATTGAAGAAACACACTCTGCCAGAAACAAATCTAAGCTATTTGACCTTATCGAGAGCTAGACATTTGTATTAGTTATAGAACAAAATATTTGAGAGAGATGGATGAAATACACTTGATATATTTCATATTGTATTATTAATAATATAGTGTGATAACGTAGTGTGTTTCCATCAATTCCAAAGGGAGAGATTGATGACATATAACTGATTGAATGTTTGAAGATGTGAAGTTGATCACCAAAATACAAAAAGATATTGCAAGACATTAAATCAGTTAATGGATTGTATTATCATTAATGTCAACTTGATATAATCTAATCGGTTATATTCAAAGTGTCAAAGACTTCAAAAAATCAAAGAGATAAAGATTAGGCTTTTAGTAATGCATAAAATATCAGCATTCACTAAGTGACTACAAACACCGATGGTTAGTGGAACTTGACAGACAGAGAAACCCGAGATAAAAGTCACAGTGATGCCTGAGCAAGAAAACGGACAAGCATTACCAACAAGAAGAATTAAAAGCATTACTGAAGGCCAAATTTATAGTGTTACCCAATGGACAGACAACCCCAATAGATAGACAACACCAATGGAGAAGCTCGAGGAGAACTAATGTGTTGATCAAATCTATCAAAGAGTTAAAACATCGAAAGGAACTGAAGTTCAGAAATGACAAAATACTTAGCTGGTAGAGCTAAAGATAGACTTAACTGGTTGTTAACAATTTTTTAAATCTACAAGTTAAAGCCAGAGATAAGTAAAATAATTAAAGCTATTTTATCTAGTTGTCATGGAGAAATCTATGGGATAAAACTTAAGTAAATCTTTAAAGCAAGATTGGCTAAGATTGTGGATCATGCCAAGAACAAGAAAATCAACAAGTGAGAAATGGTGATATGATGTCTATAAAGAGACAATATAATTCATTATGAATTAGGGGGTGAATGGAAAAGAAGGATGCTAAAGAGAAACTGATGAAGAACAACTTCATACAATCCTCTTGATCAATCAAGCTAAGGAAAGAGCTAAAGATTTCTTCAGACACCGAGAAACACAAAAGCACAACATCACCAAGTACAAATAAGTGGAGCAAAGGTATTGAAAAGACATATTTATCGGAAAGGTATAATGAGCTTACAATAAATATGAAAATCTGCAAGTCTAAGTTGTATGTGTGAATAGATCATTTATTGTTTCATTTTAACCATTGATTCAGAAAGTCTCTTAACCAAGCAGGACTTAACAATCCTTTCTATATTGACATACATCCCATGGAGTATCAAAAAGTTTCATCATGAAGATAGCATGAGATGCCAGATACCATTTGACAAACTACACTCAATTTGGTAATAGGAGGTAGCATAGAGATGCCCGATATCAAGTAAAAAACTATTCTATTTAAATTCTATCTTAAATCTTGATGGTTTAAGAAGTGATATGAGTGAAACATCGAGGACAATGTATTTTCTAAGGGGGGAAGGATGTCACAAACCCTTTTCCATATTTCATTGATGATTTTGACTGATTATGAGATGGAGTTTTAAATTAGTTGGACAAAAACTAGAGAGGGAGTGGTGGATGAAAGTTGGAGAGAAAGAGGGAGGATAGAGCCTTCGGGAAAAGTTCAGTGCTAAATTTGCTCTGGAACTAAAGTTCTAACATAATTTTTTATTTTGATTTGTCCTTCAGTTTGTGTGGTGGCAATATTTTGGATGATGTATTATGTGGATTGGGATTAATGATTTCAAGGTGGGGATTAAACATTTTGAGGGAGGAGACTTGGTATTACACTTGAGAGGAATGATAGAATCAAGAGAGAGCTGAATTATGCTTTTCTTACTGAACGTGCATAAGGAGTTTGAATTCTAGACTTAGCAATGGTGGCACTGACTCCTGAAGAGAAAAGAAGAAAAAAAACCCCTTACAAAAGATCTTCATCATGCTGTTAGACATCTCACAGTAGAAATCTACACTAAGGATGTCCATTTTCACATAGAGCTCATACAAAATGCAGAAGCCAATGAGTATTAAGCTGATGTTGAACCATCGTTCAAATTTGTGGTTAGGAGTAGAGACGTGTGTGGTGTGGGTGCCCCTGCTACTCTCTTGTTGTTCAACAATGAGAAGGGCTTCACATCTCAAAACATTGAATCCCTCTCCAGTGTTGGACAATCCACACAAAAGGGAAAAAGATAGGGAGGTTACATTGGAGGGAAAGGTCTCAGGAGAATAAATTGACGTCACTGACGCATACCCAATAAAATAGTTTCAAGCGTGAATTGATTAAGGTGCAAAAAAAATGAGGGAGGATAAAAAAATATATGGGCCATAGACAAAGAGGAGACAATTTGAAATCCAGCGCATGTAAGAAAAGAAAAGCATAGTAGGGGAGGTACATGAAGGATCCACGCATGAAGTAAAGGGTAGACATTAAACAAGAAACTAGGCTCCATCTTTATTTTTTTTAATTTATTTATTTATTCTCCTTTGGCTTTCCAAACCGTTGTTTTGCAAACATTAACTATTGAACGAGTTCTAAGAATTAAAAAGGAAATGTCTTTTAAACTCTGTAAGCTTTGGGTTTCTTTTTTATTTGCTCTTAATGCCAATGCATTCACTAATCCCTATAGTATATGTTATTTTTCTATTTTATAGTAGTATTAAGGATTTGATTAATACAATAAGCTTGGGGTAGTGCTTTGAAAATATTTTAAGTTTTATAGGAATAAGTTTTATCTTTATAAGGTTCTGTTGAAATCACAATATATCTGCATTCTTTTTTTACTACAGAAGTAAGATTTATTCAAATTTGGAATGGAATATCTCTTGTTAAGTGTATATATATAATTATTCGCCTTTTGATGTTTGAAAAAGGACTTTATTAGAAAAATAAATACTTTCAATTTTTGACATATATTAGACATGCATAAAGGAATGATGCAGGAGCATCTTGGGTCATTGGTAATCCTGCACAACCAGAAAGATGTTTGCTTTAGTTCTTTAGTTTGTTCTCTATTGCATGGGTTCTGCTGCTTGGGCATGCTTGTCTTCTGTGACTCGGTCATGCCTTACCAATGAGTTTTTTTGATGTCTTTACCGACGGGTTTTCTGATGCTCGGTTATGCTTTACTGACGGTTGCTGATTTTCGGTGTTCATCTCCCTGAGATGCTTATTTTGGAAGTTGGATCTTTGGCTGACTTCTTCAGTTAATTATGATGGCTTAATTTATTTGGGGTCCCTCATTGGGATTTGTGTGGACCTAAATATGGGTCTCTCTTATGGATTTGAGCGTCGACCTCTTGTTGGACTGTTGTATATATTTGATTGTATGTTCTTAGTTTAGGCATCATTCTTAGAGAAAGAAAGAAAATATTTAGATATTGAGATTGAAGGTCTGTGATCTCCGTTGTATGAAGATATTATTGTAATCCATTGAATATCTGGATGAAATTGGGAAGGCCTTACAGCCCGGCATGTATTGATTTTGATATAGTTAATATAAAAGGATCTCTGTGTTTTCTTCTCTCACTCTGTTGTTTGGCTTCTACATTGGTTTTGCAAGGTGGCTTGGTAGTTGGGTGAGCCTCATGCCCCATCTCCCCTCCCCTCCTTGCATCAGGTGGTATTAGAGCCTAGTGAGATATATTTCCTTCTTGAAACCGTAACCCTAGTTGGTATTTTTGTGGGGTAGCAGATTACAATTTGACCTACAATTGCAGAGGGATTCAAGATTGTCCGTGGGAGAGGAAATGCAGATCCTGGTCTAGCTGATATGCTTAGACAGATGGCTGCTAGATTGGAAGTTGTTGAGATATCCCAATGCAGAGGAATACATCTTGATGATGTTAGTGATGATGAAAATGAAGAGGTTCAAGGTGAAGCTACACCTACACCTGTGATGAATTAGGAAGAAGAGAAAATCCTGAGAGCTTTGACAAGTTTGAAATCCACAGCTCAGTTTAATCCTCCTGAGTATAGTGGAAAATTGGATTCTGATGTATTGATTGACTGGATAAAAAATATTGAAAATTATTTTGAATATGAGTGTGTAGAAGAAGATAAGAAGGTAAAGATTGCAAGCACAAAATTGAAAGGTCATGCATCCCTATGGTGGGAACATCTATAATTAGATTAGAAGAAGAAGGGTAAAGACAAAATCAAGGTATGGGATGAGATGGTAAACAAATTGAAAGGCAAATTTCTACCTTGTGATTATCAGATTAACCTAATCTGGTGAATGCAAATTCTGAAGTAGAAAGAAAAATCACTAAAAGACTATACTGAAGAATTCTACAGATTGGACATCAGATCTGGACATGTTGAGGATGAAGTGGAGAGAGTTGCAAGATACCTGAATGGATTGAGAAGTTCCATACATGATGAAAGTAGTTTGGTCAAGATGGAAAGCATTTAGGAGGCATACCAATTTGCCCTAAAAGATGAGAAAAAGTTGAACAAAAGATATGAACAAAGACAAAGAGGAAGAGGTAGATCTCATGGTCAGAACAGTTGATCTGAATCAGACAAGTCAAATTCAGACACAAATCAAGACAAAGGAAAGACTGAATGGAAAGGTTGAAATTCATACCGAGGAAGAGGTAATTACTCTAGAGGTGGTTATAGCATAAAAGGATTCCAAGTCACTTGCTACAATTATGGTGAAGAAGGACATAAATCCTTTGAATGTACACATGCAAGAAAGAAAGGTGGTATCAGTAGCTGAAATTCTTTAGTGCAAGAGGAACCATCCAATGAACCTAAAAGTAATCTCATGATCAGAAGGATACTATGGAGTGAGAAGGATAAGATAGATCTGATCAGGAAAAGTTTTTCAAGACTAGATGTAGAGTTGCAGACAAGGTTTTGAAGGTGATTGTTGACAATGGAAGCTCAAAGAATCTAGCATCTGAGGAAATGGTTGAAAATTTTCAGTTGGAGAGGATGAAGCATCTGAATCCCTATCATATCTCATGGTTGAAGGATGATCATACATTAATAGTGAGTGAAAAATGTTTTGTGAATCTAAAAAGTTGGAAAGTACTATGATAAAGTGTTATGTGATATTATGCCTATGGATTGTTGTCATATTTTGTTGGGTAGACCTTGGGAATATGATAGACTTTCTATACATGATGGAAGATTGAATAGATATTCTATTTGGGTTGATGGTAATAAGAAATTTTTGTTACCTTTGGTTGAATAACCTATTGGTGAGATATATACATCTGTGAAATTTTGTCTGATGTAAGGTAGAAAGTTTGTTAAAGATTTCAAAATAAATGATATCTGTTATGCTTTGATTCCTAACAAACCAAATAAGAATACAAAAGATGACATTCCTGCAAAAGTTGAAAAGTTACTCATTGAGTACAAGGAGATAATTTTAGATAATGTACTTGATGGTTTTCCACCAATGAGAGATATCAGTCTTTGTATGGATCTAATTCCTGGAGCTAGTTTACCAAACAAAGCACCACATAGGTTAACACCTACCAGAATAGAAGAGATTAACTGACAAGTTCATGAATTGTTGAACAAAGGCTTGATCCAAGAAATTTTGAGTCCCTGTGTAGTACCTGTCGTGTTGGCACCTAAGAAAAATGGAGAATACAGAATGTGCACTTATTCTAGAGAAATTAACAAGATCACTGTGAAGTATAGGTTTCCTATACCAAGAATGGATGACATCATGGATTGTTTGAGTGGAGAAAACTATTTTACCAAAATTTATTTGAAGAGTGGATATCATCAGATCAGAATCAGGGAAGGAGATGAATGGAAGACTGATTTCAAGACAAAAGAAGGTTTGTATGAGTGGTTGGTCATGCCTTTTGGTTTAACTGATGCACCAAGTACATTTATGAGGCTAATGAATGAAGTTTTTAAGAAATTGATGAATAAATGTGTGATTGTATACTTGGATGATATTCTGATATTCAGTAAGATTGGAGAAGAGCATTTGATGCATATAAGGAAAGTGTTGCAGAGATTAAAAGAAGAAAAGTTGTTGATAAATTTAAAGAAGTGTTCCTTCATGCAAGAATAACTTGTGTATTTGGGATTTGTGATTTCACCTGATGGTTTGAAGATGGATCCAAAGAAGGTTGAAGCTATACTGAGTTGGCCTACACTTGAAAATGTCACTGACATAAGATCATTTCATGGATTGGCAAGTTTTTACAAGAAGTTT
Organism: Thuja plicata; assembly: GCA_018584345.1. Taxonomy (NCBI): domain Eukaryota; kingdom Viridiplantae; phylum Streptophyta; class Pinopsida; order Cupressales; family Cupressaceae; genus Thuja; species Thuja plicata. The sequence continues at coordinate 743,173 of MU223687.1, read as the reverse complement.
ATCAGAAATTTTAGTTCTATTTGTAATGCTATGACTGAGATAATGAGAGGAGACAAAAGAGAATTCAAATGGACACACGGAGCTAATAGGAGTTTTGAGACTTTGAAGTTGAAGGTTACTGAATTACCTATGTTAGCATTACTTGATTTCAATAAAGTATTTCAAGTTGAATGTGATGCAAGTGGAAATGCAATTGGAGCTATATTGACTCAAGAAGGTAAACCTGTTTCTTTCTTTAGTGAAAAGTTGAATGATGCAAAAAGGAAATATTATGTCTATGATCAAGAGTTCTATGCTATTGTGCAAGATATGAAGAAGTGGAGGCATTATTTGATGCCAAATGAATTTGTGTTATATACTGATTATAAGGCTTTACAGTATTTGGGTAGTCAGAATAAGTTGAATCAGAGACATATGAAATGGGTAGAGTATTTGCAGAGCTTTACATTCATGTTTAAACATAAGAGTGGAGTTTCTAAGAGAGTTGCTGATGCATTGAGTAGAAGAAGATCTTTGTTGACTGAAATGAGAATTGAATTTCTTGGTTTTCATGACATGAAGAATTTGTATGAAAGTGATCCTAATTTTTTAGAGTAGTGGAGAGTGTGCAGAGAATCTAATTCAAACCAATCAAGTAAGTATGAAAAATATTTCATTCAAGAAGATATGTTGTTCAAAGTTATTCAGTTGTGTATACCGAGAGGATAAATGAGAACTAATTTGATTAAGGAGAAACATAGTAGTGGATTGGTTGGACACTTTGGTATTGATAAAAAATTGAGTTTGCTGAAGGAGAGGTATTTTTGGCCTCAGTTGTATAAGGATGTTCAGAAATTTGTAAGAAGCAGTGAAGTTTGTCAAGTTGTAAAAGGAGTGAGTTAGAATACTGGTTTGTATACACCTCTTACTGTTCCTAAGAAACCTTGGAGTGATATCAGCATGGATTTTTTTCTTGGCTTACCTAGGACAACAAAAGGTAATGATTCCATATTTTTTTGTTATGGATAGATTTTCTAAAATGACAGATTTCATACCATGTAAGAAAACATTAGATGTAGTACACATATAAGATATTTTCTTTAAGGAAATTGTCAGATTGCATGGATTACTGAAGACTATCATCTCTAACCGAGACAGTAAGTTTGTCAGCTATTTTTAGAGAACACTTTGGAAGAAGTTAGATACTGAGTTGAAGTTTAGTTCTACATTTCATCCACAGACTGATGGACAAACAGAGGTTGTAAACCAGAGTTTGGGTAATTTGTTGAGATGCTTAGTTGGAGACACACCATACAATTGGGATTTGATGTTAACACAAGTAGAGTTTGCATACAACAGTTTGTTGTCTGACTTTAAGTCACCCATTTTTTTGACAATGTCATGTGGTCTTGTCCAGTTTGGTGTCTAGGTCTAAGTCTTCCCTAGGATAGGAAGTCTTTGCTGAGTTCCCTTTCATTTTCCTTCATGTTTTAGTCGGGTGGGTTGTTTTCAAGGTCTCATTATTTTGGGTAGGTTGTAGATCCTAACTCGGCAAAGATTTGTGCTCCAATCGATGTTCTTTCTCAGGCAGAGTGAAGATTTCAAGTCATGATCTCCAAGCACCTTCAAGGAATCAAAATAAATTTTTTCATGTGATTGGTATTATAACGAAATTGGCATTAAATCATTCAGATTTTACTTCATATGACAGTGTGAAAAATCTAACTATGGTATAGAAGCAAAGGTTGTAGTGACAGAGTTAGTTTTGATTCTTCAGAGAATGATTGTAGATGAAAGTTTTTAAATAAATTACATACTATATAAAAGGATGCTGAACTTTTTGAAAAATAGGAGGGAGTGTTGATACAGCAAGGTGAAAAGGGATTCTAATATTACAAAATGTTAAGAGACTCTTGCTAGGAATTGATAAATATCTTGATCACAGTATGATGTTATAATTGAAAGCTGATAATACATATTCTGATGGAGATATAAATTTGAAAAACATTGCATTATGATATATACACATAAGCAATGAGTTCAACACTTTATTGAATCTGAAGACTTTGCAATAGCAAGAAGCTCGATCATTATATTATGTTCTACGTTGTGAATCAAACAACTATCACAAATGT
>MU223687.1:715172-734664 GCA_018584345.1 Thuja plicata | reverse complement strand
ATTTCATGTCTGTGATTGCAGTGAAAGTAATTCTATTTACCTGTCATGTATGATTCTTCTCCTATTCATTCAGTAATTTAGGTGCATCAGAATAGAAAGTACAATTGTATGTGGAACTGTAATTCCTCCTTGGATTCTATTTCATGTTAGAAGTTGCAGCGTAAGAAATTCTATTTGTTGTCCATGTATGATTCTGCTTCTGTTCTCCACAGTAGAATATGCATTTTTTAGAATAGGTAGATTAGATTTGAATATAGATTAAACATTATCCTTGCCTGAATTGTTTGTGTCTACAAGAAATTTGGTTAAAATTCATAATGAATAAATCTGATGATCAATAGAAAGACATATACATTGCATATCAAACACAATCAGGGAGCTATACCTGTTAATTCAAAGGGCAGTGATAGATGATTTACACTGACCCATTTGTTGGTGACATCCTTTTGTTCTCTCACCTTGGGTGTTAAGAAGAGTCAGAGATTATAAATCTAACGCGAGGACAAACTGTTAACCAACACAGTTCAATGAATAGAAGTACTGGAAAGACACCTTTTGAGATTGTTTATGGCACACAATCGATAGGTATATTAGATTTGAGAGATATTGTTGGAGAAGAGAAAAGAAGTGCTGAAGCAAAAGAATTTGCAGAATTTATGAAGACATTGCATGAAGATATGAAACATAAGCTGGAGAAAAGTAATCAGAAATACAAAGACAGTTCAGAAAGATCAAGAAGACATAAAAAATTTGAAGTTGGTGATGCAGTGATGGTTCATCTGAAGAAATAAAGATTTCCTATGGGAACATATGGTAAGTTCTGAATATGAAGAAATTTGGTCCTTGCAAAATAATGAGAAGATGTGACAGTGTAAATACTTATGAAGTTGAATTACCTGATGACATGGCTATATCACCTATATTGAATATTTTAGACTTATATGAATATCATGAACTGATGAAGAAGTGACAATACTAAGTGATTATCTTAAGCAACAGATAGAGGAAGTTGAAAAGATTCTGAAATAGAGAATTGGCAGAAGTACAAGAGGAAAGGAATACATGGAGTATCTTGTTAAGTGGAAGAACAGACCGATTGAGGACTCATCTTGGATTTCTCAATCTAAGTTGGATTCTTTTCAGGTTGAACCTGATAAATGATTCAGAGAATCATTTCTTGTAACCCCAGGTGTCTGATGCAGGAGCATCTTGGGTCATTGGTGATCCTGCACAACCAAAAAGATGTTTACTTTAGTTCTTTAGTTTGTTCTTTATCGCTCAGGTTCTATTGCTCGGGCATGCTTGTCTTTTGTCGCTCTGTCATGCTTTACCGACAGGTTTTGATGATGTCCTTACCGATGGATTTTCTGATGCTCAGTTATTCTTTACCAACGGTAGCTGATTTTTGGCGTTCAGCTGCATGAGATTCTTATTTTGGAAGTTGGATCTTTGGCTGACATCTTCAGTTAATTCTGATGGCTTAATTTATTTGGGGTCTCTCATTGGGATTTGTGCGGACCTAAATCTGGGTCTCTTATGGATTTGAGCACCGACCTCTTGTTGGACTCTTGTAAATATTTGATTGTATGTTCTTAATTTAGGCATCATTCTTAGAGAAAGAAAGCAAATGTTTAGATATTGAGATCGAAGGTCTATCATCTTTGTTGTAAGAAGATCTTATTGTAATTCATTGAATATATGGCTGAAACTGGGAAGGCCTTAGAGCTAGGCATGTAATTATTTTGATCAAGTTAATATAAAAGGATCTCTGTGTTTTCTTCTCTCAATGTGTTGTTTAGCTTCCACATTGGTTCTGCAAAGTGGCTTGGTAGTTGGGTGAGCCTCAAACCCCATCTCCTTGCACCTCCTTGCCTCAAGGAAAGGTTAGAAAACAAAATATTATTCATTGTTAGTCCTACACAAGAACATATTAAGCATGTTGTGAAATTAGTTAGTTTACAAGTAGATAGTATTAGATTATTATTTTGTTCGCATATGACTTGATAGTGAGAAAGAAATAGTAAACTAGATACAAGTTGCTATGAATAGAATCATGGACCGTTGAAGTATCTTATTGAAGTAAATCAACAAAATTATAAAAAATTGATATTATGTCAAGATGTAATCCTTTTAAGAATGATATGAAACCTTGGAGAATCAAGGATTAGATATTAACATCGAAAAGAATAGTCTTTAGGTTTTCTTGTGGTATTGTAGCTTGGTGATCTTGAAGAATTTTGAAACGTTTTGGAATTAGCAAACACAATTATCATTAGCACCTCCCAAGGTTTCTCTTATTTATGACATGATTGAAGATATTTATGTTCACTTAGGATTATTGATTATGTGTTCGAACACATAGAATATTGTTCTTGAGTTTGTTTAGTGTTTGGGGTAAAGTTGTGTTACTCCTACTTTTAAAATAAAAGAGATGAAAGTCAAATCTTTATGAGTAGAAATGAGAGGGAAGCATCGACTTGAAAATTTCTTAGACTTATAAAGATGGTGTACGTGTTATTCATTTGATATATGTTTATACTTCCTGAATACGTTGAATTTCCATGAATACCATGAAGTGAAGTATACATTTTTACCTATTTATGCAATCTTTAGTTTTCTCCATGAACTAGTATAAAACCAAGTTATACTTACCATTTGAACTAGATAGATATTGGTGAAACATTGAACTTGACATGATTTGATAGTTAATGGGAGAATTTTTTACTTATGTTATTTATGTACATTGAATACACCCATGAAACATGTTGTACTATGTATTAAAGTAAGAATCTTGCACAACATTATCCATATTTGTGAAATAGAATTAGTTTTGTTTAGAAATGCTTTTGGAAGTACATGATGTTGTTATTGTAATTTGAATATGGATGTATCTTGTCACACAATTCCATTACTTCTGTTAGTTTTACATTGTTAGACTATTTCTAGCTAGGCTGGGTATCTTTCATGTCAGGAGAGATTTTGGGGAAGCATAACTGCTTTGTGGTAGGGTGAAAACACACTCCCACAATATTCTCGCCCTGATGTTTGTGTGCAGCAGGTCTTTGGAGCTCTTGTCAGGAGGGTCATCATGTATAACATGTTATGGTTCTTTATATCAATCATTGATCTATTGTATTGATATTTTATCTCTTATATTAGACAGTCGCTGACTCTTGTAAATTGAGTTGTTTCCTTGTAAGCTAAGTTCTCATTTTTGTAGCACTTCGACAAGTTGGTTGAAATCTGTTAATGCCTTTAATGTTTTATGACATGTGATGTATTGGGTGTTTTCGACAGTTGATCGACACTCTTCTTTATTATGGACTCATGTGTCACATAATCTATTCGGTAGTTTTTGGTGGAACCTTGTTTTCTCTCTTTGAATTTAAGAAAAATCATTTGTTTTTGTCGACTTGTATGTTCAACATTTTACTTAGTTGATTGACTCTTTTGTTTTGTGGATATTGTCTACGTGGCACAACTCTCTCTCTCTCTCTCTCTCTCACTCTCATGAATGAATGAATGACTAGTATTTGTATTTGTTATATTGAATGGATTGTCAGTTGCCTATATGCTTTAGAATCTATATATTAAAATTTAACATTACACTTAACCATTGACACAAATACTTAATTTTTCATATAATAATATTGAATCACTACCATGCATGTAGATATACAAATTTTTTTTGTGCATGCATATCAATCTAGATTTATTATCAAAATCTATATTTTTACATATGATCACAAGAAATTAACACTTGTGTATTTAAGACTATAATTTGATACCCTCATGAGAAGTATATATATATTAAAAAGAGAATTTTTAATCTAAGTGAATGTACAAGTCTTATGTATATTTATATTTAAAAGATACATAAATGTACATGTCCATTTTCCTATATACATGCATACATATATATACATCTAAATATATATGTAGATATTTATGCATGTATGAATTTATATTTACATATATACATACATTCATACCAATACATAATGTATAATGTATATGTATACATGTATATATGTATCTATGCATGTGTATAAATGTCCATACATACATACATACGGCTGTATACGTATGCAACTGTATATACATATAGATTGCATTCATTACAGAAAAACACTTAACCGAATTTCCTCCGGTCTTTTAATTATTGAGAAAAAGAGAGAAGGATCTAATTAGCGGAATTCAGGAAAGAAATGAGTAGATGAGATGGGGTCGTCTCTTTTTCGAAAACATGTTGTTTGGCCGATACGATGAATCCCAAGAAACAGAACTTTGATCCCCATGCTCACCCACATAGGAAAGAGGGCAGAGGCTTCCATAGAATTTGGTTGTTGGAGTAGACATGGAGTTCCCGACAGCGCTAAGAAAGGAGAGGTAATAAAAACATAGTGCCCTGATATTATATAATTGTGTCCATTCAAGGTCCTTAGCTCTTCTGCTTTATATTTAAATTTCCTAATATGGTGTACGTGGAATACCTCCATTGAGGGAAATGACAAACCCGGTTTTGATGTATCTTCTCAAGCCGACTACCTAATGCCCTAATAAACCACGTTACCAAAATAGATCTCTTTCGCTGGCAATAAAAAACATCTGCACAGTGAATCTAAGAAGCATCTGGGCAGGGCACCAAAAGTTGACCAATAATCATTTTTTTTCTTCAAAGCTCCAGCTGTCAGCAATGACGAAACCAATTCTGTTTTATCATTTCTCCATACCCCACTTCAATAACCTCACGCTTGCGTTCACATCCCAAATCTAAATCTCAGCCCTCGTTTGGAGCCAAACCCATTCGCTCTGAGGAAGCCATGAATTTCAGCACGAGGATAAATGGGATTAATTTTTTTATCCAATTAGGTGGGATTTTTATCCAATTAGTTGGGATTTTTGAAACTCGAGTGCCTGGTGGGGAAGCTTCGTCGCAGTGAAAAGTAGGGCACTGATATTTCCGACACTAAGAAGCTTGAGCGGGATCCAGCTGTGGTGATGATAATGAAAATGTCTGTACACTCTGTATCTTCACTGTTCAGCTCATGTCGGCACACTATATATTCATTGTGTATACGCGTTATCCAAGACATGAGTTTATATATTTGTTCTTAAGCAGAGTAAAATTCATAACTTTTGTGTGGAAATTTTCTTTCATGGAGTCTTGTAGTGACAGAAAGGATTTCAATGGCGAGGAGGAGAGGAATCGGGCATACAGAGGCGTAAGGAAAAGAAGCTGGGGGAAGTGGGTTTCTGAGATAAGGCAGCCGGGGACCAAGAGCAGAATATGGCTAGGGTCATATGATCAGCCCCATATGGCAGCTCGAGCCTATGATGTGGCGGCTGTTTGCTTGAAGGGGAAATCTGCTTTGCCCAATTTTCCTCACTTAATCCACACCCTCCCTCGCCCTGCGTCTTTGGATCCAAGAGACATTCAATCTGCTGCTGCTCAGGCGGCCCATTCCTTTAGGCACCACTATTCACATGTGACCACAGCGCTTGATAATCATCACCATTCTGGATTAATCTTCATGAATCCTCCACAGTCTTGCCCTTCTTCTATAATGGAAGCTTCCAATGAGAGCCAATCCAAAAGGCTTAATTTGGCTGAACCAATTGATATGGAGGAAACCCACCAGTCAAATTGCTTGCTTGATGATGACTATGGTAAAGTAGCCCCGGCTCTAAATCGAATTAGGACTGAGTTTGCCCAATTTGATGAAGAATTTCGCCCACCTGAGTCGCCAAATTTAGTGACGAATATGGCAGAAGCTCTTCTTCTTACGCCGCCTCGCTTCGATAACAATTCCATGGATGATGATTACTACATCGACTCAGAGCCCTTCGGTTTTCTTTGGAATGGCTTCTGATTTTTGCCCCAAAATTCTTTGCATCTGCTCATATTTTTTAACCCTTACTGATTGTCCTTGTTCTATATTAAGTAGCAAAGTAATTCTGGAAGGGAAAAGAGAAAGGATTTGTCTATTTGTTTGATGTAACCAAATTTCTAACATAGTCCTGGCATGATGTACCCTTTTATTTAGAGGAGAGTCTGTCATCATATACCAGAAATTCTGCTGTTGTTTACTATATTTATAGCTATGATGGTATAGTAAATGCCACAAGCTTAATATATGTTGGTGAATCTTTATGTACCAGTTTGACTGGATATTATTTGGTGTCTGATACCAGAGAGAATTATAATAAAAGAACTAGAGTAGATATGATTTTTTAAAAGGATATTTATGATTGTTTTTGGTTTAGATTGTATATGTATTTTCAGTCGATGTGTTATATTTTTTCAATCGATGTTTTTGAATTATGACACAGTAATCTATCATCAGCAATGGTATAGTCTACTGCTTTTTGGCCGTCTTATTCTCGATTTTTACCTTGGTTTATGAAATGTAATATTTTCTTTAACAACATTCCTGAGAAGTGTTCTATCTACTTTTGTTGTTAAAAGAATGCATACTGCAATTAGGCAGCTGCATTTCCCCTCATATGATGCAGCAGTATACGCATGTTACTCAAAACAGAAGGTTTTTATAGTTTGTATGCGGTACAATTTGCATATATTAAGTAAAATCAATGGAAATTGAATAAAATTTGAAAGGCATGCAAGGCCTGGTCATTGCAGTATGTGAAAAACCTCAAATCTAACGATGACTAGAAGAAATTACAAGGACACAGAACATGTCAAGCAATGCACATGTCTATGATAAGCAAGGATTGGAAAAGAACAAAAAGGAGTTCAGAGAACACTTTCTTATTGGTCGACTACAGCTACCTTCATCATCTATGTTTGAATTTAATATTCTTATACATAAGATATTTCAATTGATAATATGTCCAGTATAATTCTTTTCCATTTAATGATTTTGTCATAAAGGCAATATTATCGCTGTAATTACTCTAGTTTGTAAAACATGGATCTCACAGAGTAGCTTGGAAATATTGTTTTCTTTTTAGAGACTCCGGAGGCTTGGGACTAATCTCTAGCTAGAAACAAGGTCTTTCCTTGTGTGTCAAATGGGTAACTAGAGCCATTTCATGAAATGGGTCACCATTGAATTTCATCTGAGTTTCCACTACATCGATCTAGCTTGAAAGGGGATTCATTTCCAAACACTTCTGCTCATGAGGGAGCCAGTGCAAATCCAAGGCTCTTTTGTTACTAAAAGTGTTTGGTGCGCCTAGGAAGCAACCAAACCATGGCTTCGCTAGCATGGTGTTGAATTTCATGATGGTCTCTCTTTTAACCAACATAATCTGTGGTGGTCTCCATTAATCTAGGTTCAAGGCCTTCCTTTGGCCCATCTCCTGATTATCCATGTTCTTCACTTTCATAAGCGAGGGATTCAGAGCCCTCAAGATCCCTTTTCCAGGCCAACAATGAGTTTACGCTCTTGAATGGATTTGCGTGTTCAATTCCATCTAGCTCTCCAAGATCGTCATTTTTTTATTTGGTGATTTCATCTTTGCCTATGGAGTTGTCGCATAAAATTGGTATTTCTTCCATCTGGCCTTCATGGCAAGATTAGCGATGGTAGCCACAGATAACTCTTTGCATATATAAACCACATCTAGGATATCGATGGCTATCACCCCATTTGCCTATGTTCAATGTTTTTAACCAACGCTAGCATCTACAGTCCTCTTATTCAGCCTAGAGAATGAGGTTTGATACTATTTCTAGTCTGCTATCACAAAACCCAAAATAGCTCATTTTTTCTAGTGTATTCTTTTCCAAAGATTGCATGTAGGCTCTTGTCTCCACCATTTGGGACTACCAGCCCCTCGATATCCTTTTTTTGGTCATTCTAAATCTTTCCCCCATACATTCTAGTTCTGTAGAAGGGCTTAACATTACTCGGTCTGGATTCATTATTTCTTCCATCCCTTTCTACCATAAATTTTCTCTTGAGATATGGTTATTTTTGGAGATTCCCCCTTATTTCCTTCTCATTTCCTCTAGCTCTATCATACTTCCAGGATGAAATTTTTGGTTTCTATTTGGAAGGACATGAATGTAGCTATATTTGTAGATGCCAGTATTGATACTTGTGTTTCTCTTTTTGGTAAAGAATGTATTTGTAATAATGTGATATTATAGATTTAAGTATATGTTGATAACCTAGCTCTTGAGGTGGCCCACTTTCAAGAGATTTTATATTGGGGTAATGCCCCTTGTATAGTTTCCAGGGTGCCTTTCAATGGTTTTATTTTAGGTGGTCGTTCACCATCCCATAGTCGTTGATGTGGTTGTAGCTCTTCTGCCAGGAATTCACACACACGATGTTCATAGGTTCCTCGGCGTCATTCAAACGACCATTGGGATCCTATCTGCCACCGGTCTCCATTATCACCACTTTTTGGAACTGTGTTTTGGTGGTCCTCTACTAATGGTGTTCCTCCTTCTACTTCAGGTTGGCCTGGTTCAGGGAGAGATTATGGTTGGCCCTCCTCCAAAAAATGGTTACCCTGGCTTTCCCTGGCAATCTCCCCACATAGGGAGGACAAGGAAGAGGAAAAAGACACTCCTAATGGGTGGTATATTCCAGACACTACTCCTAACCCTACATATGGCTAGGGGAAGAAAGATGATTTAGAGTCTCCTACTTCAGCTGGCACTACATTAAATTCTTACGGTTTTTCTGTTTCTAGGCTATGTCCAAGTTTATTATGGTTTATGCTTTTCAAGCAAGGCCCTTATGAGACTTTTGGGGAGTAATTTTTTATCCTCCAAACTGTTAGTTTTTTTTTTATGTAGTAGTCTTTTTATTTAATAGTAAGCTTATTTAATTAAAAAATTCCTCCCATAAAAGGATAACAATCATAGAATATGACTATTTCTCATTGGCATCTGTATCAAAAATTACAAATTGTGTATAGGTTTGAGTATTTAAAGACAAAATCATATTAGTCCTTGAATCCACATGTCTGTTGATAGGAATCAATTCACATTGATCCTAGTTAGTATGAAATATAGCATGCATCACTCTTAGTTATAATCATATAGAGCATGCATATATGTGTTAGTTAAGATCAAGCACATTAATTTCATAACAATTATTTATTGTATCTTTTAATTATTACCATTTCAATTACCAATTACATTGCACACAAATACTCATCTTACATTTCTTTTTATTGATACTATCAAATAAGTATAGGGCCTAAAATGTTATGAAATAATTATGATACTTCTTGCTATACTATAACATTCTCCCAATGGTTTTCTTAAACACCACATTTCCTTTCAGATAGATATACGATATTGTGAATGATTTTTTATAATTATGAAATAATATTTTTGTAATAGATTGGATCATACAAACTATACTTGATCACTTCAACCGCTAAAAATTATAAATATCATTTATTAATGATCTTTTTTTTGGTCGGTATTTATTAAGGATCTTTGATTACTAACATACTACGCGATTCAATATCACATATCATTATTGTAACATATCAAGTTTGGTTAATAGCAACATCATATTATTTTTGAAGTATGTCATAATGATTTTCACATTCAATTATGTTTTTTGTCTAAATATCTTTGGTCTAAGGTCCAAGTTAAAACTTGGTGATCAACATCATTAAATAAACTTTAATTAGGTTATATGTGAGATTAGAATAAGATCATCACAAAGGATCATGATTATATTAGTAGGGAAGGGGCCCCGATCGCTCATAGAGGTACTTCAACAATCATATCAGGAAATAACAATAGGTTTCAACACAACCAAAAGCATAAAACTTTTAACCCTCTAAATAGTATCCTAGCATACAATCAAAAACATTGTAACCATAGTAGTAAGATCGATAATAACCCCAAACCCACATAACATAGATATAAATAAGAGTAAAAAAAACATGATATCATCTTTATTTAAATTCCTAATTAACCCATAAATATTATTCTTATCTATGACTAAGACTAGACCAATAGATATAACCATAGTAGACTTGCAAGCCATAAACTTTAAACCAGTATAATAGAAAATCTAATAAAAACTAGTCCACAATAAGAGGACTATCAAAAAGGACTAAGGACTATAAGTATTAAACAAAAAACAAACTAGATAGAACATATCTAAAAAAAATGGCATATAGCTAAGCTAACCAACAAGACAAATGGAGATTGTTTGGGGCCATCAAGCAGTGTCCTATTCTTAGAAAACTTCTAGAGGTGTTTTTTTTGAATCATCATGGTCCAACTCCTAGTCTAAATTATTCTCCATCACTTGTTTTCATTTTATTTGTTGCTTCTTAATTTTCTTCCTCGACTATTTTTATCACACATAAACCCCATGACATCCTTCCTCATTATGCCATTAGTAATTACACAAACAGTGCTAACCACCCTTCCCAATAAGATCTTGCTTTTTTACAACTCTTCAACCTTGGTTTAATGATATTTTGGTCTAATGTGCATATTAACCATTTAATCCTTCGAATTAGATACCCTATCATTATCATCATCCCAGGAGAACTCTTGACTGGTAGTGTTAGTGGTTGTTTAATCTCTTCAAAAATTTTATGAGACCCTAACCTATGTTCCATCAATTCCACCCCTTCCTCAAAATCATTGTTTAAGATAAAATTTTCATTGTTTCATTTATGAATGTATTCTTCCTTGACAATGTATTCTTATAGTGAGATATCTTTCTAGAGATTACATCTTCAAGGGCATACTTTTCATTTTTTGTGGTGTTAGCATTTTTCACCTCTTTTTGTAGAGATGTATCATTAGAATATTTTCCCAACAATTAAGAAGAACTATCACCTTCTAGGATATTGTCACATTTCTCATATTCTTTCCTAATATCCTCATCTTTTCCCAATCAAAAATCTTGTAGGTCAATAGTAATACTCCTACTTTTCAGCTTCTTATTATTAAATTTCCTAGATTCATATGGTCCTTGTTTGGAGGCTAGGACTAAACTATTATTAGTTGTGATCTTTAATAGAGAACCCCTAATAACTCTTGAAACAAACTTGTAGTGGGTTTAATTTTCTTACATAAGTTGGATTTCCTTTCCAAGGAGTGAGGTTTCATCTCAATCATTTCAATACAGAGTGAGCTAGTAGGTGTATTAGGGTTTTCGCTAATATTCCTAGAGTAAGTAAGGATTCCTCTACAATGAGGGGATGGTAAAACTCTAGTTGGTAAAAAGAATAACATAGACCCTCATGAAGGGGAGGAGAATAAATCTTATCTATATCTACATATAGATAAGAAAATAGATATCGGGCATATAAATTTTTCACCATGTCTAATGTGTTTGAGAATGAGGAAATGATAAATGTGAACTATGGTATATTGACCTTCTAATGTAAAACATCCCATTCCATAAAATTTTAGCATAGCCTATGGAAGTGGAAGGATGGAGTAGTCATACCCATTGTGAATAATAAACAAGCCTTATTTTTATTTGAGATAATTTCATTATGAAACATTTTTAGTCTTTCGAACTCTTCTTTTCAACTTTAAGTCCCTCACATTTTATTCTATGGCCTTAGAAATCAAATTTGGCATAATACTGAATTTAATGTTAGCAATGTAAACTACTCCTTTCCACCATGAATCACAAAATTGGGGTGATAATAAGCTATTGTAGCTTTTCATAACATGAAAAAAGGGGACCAATCTTTCCTTGTCAAATAAATCTATTAGGTCTTGTTTCTGCATTATGTTGGTTTGTGGTGACTGATTAGGAGAGTAGTGTACACTTCTCTATAATTTGTATGGTAAAATCTTCAATCATTTACTTGGGTTGACTCATCAAGTATTTCCCTAGGTTAACTCATCAATCATTTCCCTAGGTTGACCCTGTTAGGAAGTTTTCTTGTATGAATCACAGTGCTTGAAATGACTACTTGAACACTATGCCTCCTAATACTGATTCAGATACAAGAAAAGCCTAATTGCTAAGGATTGGATAAGATCCTTCTTCATTTTTGAGCTCCACATATACTCCTCAGGTAGGTTTTACCTCTTAATGATTACTGATTATACAGTATATATAAAAGTGGACACTAATTTTCTATGTATCTTTGTTAAACCAACCTATGAAACACCTTGCAAGTGGTCAAGCACAACCAAATGCAAAGCTTAACCAGACAAACTTTAATTGTAAATATAGAAAAAACCAGTGATATAAGGATTTTCATCCATCTTCCTTTTAAGGAGGGATAACCTAGTTGATTCACTCTCCAAGGAATCATCAAAATGAACTGTAATGAATACAATTATCTAGACATGGAGTTCAGATAACATAAATAAAGATTTTAATATTTGAATGATTAATTGATGAAGAAAACCACTAGACAAATAAAGACCAGTGCCTTATGTATCGGGCAACATAGTCAAACACACATGCATTCCCAGAAAACCATAAATCCAAACTCACAAAACCCAAGTGAAATGCCTTACAAATCACCCTTTTCACTTCAAAACCTGGACATCAGATTCATATACAGACATTCAACTCTCAGATTTTGTCCCTGAGAATTACTCTCTCCTTGAAAGAGACTCAGAAATAGTCTCATAGCTACCTTATAGCCAATGTATTAAAGTGCCTTACAAATCAATACATAAGAATCAAAGTCAAACATATAAAGACATCAGACAAGTTTTGAACAGGGATTTCCTTCATCCTTCATTAAAATTCATCTGGATATACACATTCGCAAAACAAAGAGACACAAAAAATAAGACTCCAGAGCCTGAATACTGCCCAGCTGTTTAAAATTCAACATCCTCTGTTACAATGGAGAAAAAACCAAATATAGGAGAAAGGAGAAACAACCCAGTCACTGACACTTGTCTGTCCCCAGAAAATATCTGCAACTGCTCAAACTGAAACTGCAAAAATCTGATTTTATTTTCCCTCAATTGGTCTACAAAATCATGATCTCCTTTCTGAGACCTTTTTGGCAACATATAATACTCCATAGTTTGGACAAGATTTTCCCTCTGAAACTTTAATTCAAGTTTGCTTTCCCATCCAGATTTTCATTTAAAATTTGAAATATTTGCATTTGAATTTAATTATTTTTCAATAGTTGAACTATTGAAATGAGACAAATTAAACTTTAATATTTCCCCTTTTCCAGATTTTGTCTCATTGTGACACTTGTCACCTAGGCTTAATGGCTTAGTGGTTAGATGGTGAGCATCTTTCCATTAAGCCATTAAGTCAGCCCTTGGATCTTGTTGAAGCTGCTCACTTTTTAATCGTTTTCCATTTGTGATGGATTTAATCAAATATTTCAATTAATTCATTATTTTCCCAGGATGCACCAGAATGCGACACTTGTCACTTGGGCTTAATGGCTTAATGGGTAGATAGTGAGCATCTTTCCATTAAGTCATTAAGTCAACCTTTGATTTTTTGTCAGTTTGCACACTAGTTAACCCACTTATTGAAATGAATTAAAATAAAAAATCATTTGAAAACTGCACATCTCACCAGAATGCGCCAAGTGTCACCCTCTAATTGGTCCACAGGTCCACTTGGCGCCACGTGTCGATCTCTCATTGGTGCCTCTGAACTGCACTGCAATTGCACCACTTGACGCCTACTGGGTGCCACGTGGCATCCTCTGATTCACTGACTGATCCACTGGGTGCCACTTTTCACTTGCGCCACATGGACCAATGGCTTAATGGATTAAGCTTATCCTCCTTGCAACTTTCTCATTAAGCCATTAAGTCGTTCGTCGATTTCGGCCACCTCGAGATTCATGCCCAAACATGTAGCCTCTTATGTCCAGTCATCTACCACATCATCGCTGCGGGCCCTGCCAAAATTTGGATGTCTTCTCCTCGGGCACAGTTTTCAAGGCAAACCCCCAGCGCTTGCACACGCACCCATAGTCTCCTCTTTCTTCTTCAAATTACATACTGAGTGGTTTTGGTTATAAACTCTATGAATCCCTTTTCATGATGAATGTGGGATAATGGGTTTTAGTTTTTAAGGCTTATCTGTGCATTTTTGACCAAAATTAGTGGGCCCCGCCACTCACTAAGTCTCCAGCCCAAGAGGCCCACCATGGACTTGCTTTCTTTTCACTTCATATTACACTATGTGTGATAGGGTATATAAACACAAAAAAAACCATAACCCCACCGAATGTGGGATAAATGTCTTTTACCCTTTTCTTACTTCCTGCCTCCTGCAATGAAAACACATGGCTCCTCCATATGTCTTGCGCAAACATCTCCATTTCTCTTGGTGTTTGTTTGTGGTGATGTTTGCGCACTGCTGCATGGCCTGCCAAGGACTTAGTTTTTAATTCTTTTCCATTTAAAAGCTTCCATCTCTGCCTCCTGCGCAACATTGCTCCCTTACTCTAATGCCTCGCCTTGCCTTCCAACTTCATGCACAGACTATGATGGATTGTGTGTTAAGAAGACATTTTTAACTCCATACATAGCCTTGAGACCACATGTCTTTGAGGCAAAATTACTCATGTCGAGTGTGTGCTTCCACGTTCTGTATTGATGGATTTTCATACCTCATTTCAACGCTCCCATCTGTGTTTTTAATTAAAATATGCATTAATGACTGGGCTTATAAGTTATCCATGTGCATTATAAATATTTCCTCAAATGATTCTAGATACGCCACTGGTTAGTTGATCACTAACTTGCTGAGCATTCACCCCTGAATATTCCGCAGATACGTTGTCTGTTTTTTATGACTAATGACATCAAAGACTTGATTGGAAGAGGGTGAATCCCCTGCAATGTTTAAAGCAAAGCCTTGAGCACCTCGTTCCTTGAGTTGCCTCTCTTATCCCATCACTCTCTATATAAGCCATTGTGCAACTCGACCATGAATTATCAAACTGGTGGCCTTTGCAATTCACCTTCAACATTTCTATGAAATGATCTCATTAATAGCGACTAGCCTCTGGAACTGGACTTAAAAACTAACAAGATCAAGTAACTAGAGCATGGCATTAGCCACACATGTTCCATGGTTGACATTCTTCCATGCTGGAAAGTGACGTCTGACGAATCCCAACAGGTCCAAAGATTTTAAACACCCAAGTTGCCTCTTCACAACAATTATGCAGATTACACTATCAAATAACAATAAACACATTTGGTTTCGACTTTGAAAACAAGTCAAACGATCTCCTGAAGACCCGAGCTTCTAATACTGGGAGTATGCTATATGGATGATACAGATCCAGAAGGGCACCTCTTGATAGTTATCTAGGCACATTTGGCAACCCCTCAAAAGTAGCCACTTGGAAATGCAGTAAACCGAAAACATAAGGAATATCAATTTCTGCAAATGAAAGGAAACTTGAAAAGTGTGCAAACAAAACCCTCAAAATCTGAGACCTGGAAAAATTGAATTAAATTTTTCCTAGAATTTAGGGAAACCATTTTCCTAATGTGACCAATCACAATGTTCAAGATATAACCTCACAAACAGGGCCTCTGACCAAACTATGCAACTGATCTGCATCAAATTGTTAGAAACTGCAAACGGAATCAGATTGGCAAACTGGGCAAACTGATTCATCATGACCTAAAAATCATCAGGATAGCACATTTCCATGCCTAGAATACAGGGGAAATTTCAATTATCCATTTCACTCAACCGGGTGTGAAATTGTAAGACCTCAAAGTAGGTCATTCAGAAATCTGTATTTGATAGTTTGGCACACTGATAGAAACTGCAAATGGAATGGGCTTAGCAAACTGACCAAATGGACTTGTCATGACCTCAAGATGGAGATTCAAAAATTATTTGACCTATATAATGGAGTACAAAAGGAATTTTTTCAATTAGGTCACAAGGTCAAAAGTTACAGTCAGTCAAACAGGGCTACTCAGAATTCTGATCAATTACACAATGCATGACAACAACAAACTACCAACTTTGAGGGGTTTGAAAACTAGTCAAAACATATCAAAATAAATTGGGATTTAAAACATAGGTTCTTTGATATGCATACTAAACATACCCAAAGTGGCGGGCCATGACACTCAATAGGACACAAGATATTCAAAGGCAAACTAGGCCTGTTACAACAGATTGACACTTTGGCACAAATGCAGATTTTGACAAGTGCTTGAAACAAGACATCACGAAACAAGTCAAAAATTGAAATTAACAAACTAGGATGTCTTCATATGCCTAAGAAAGAGTGATAAGTACTTGACATGCATGGAAAACTTCAGAATCTCATGTAGGAAAATAGGCTCAAAAAGCACTTATAGGGGTTCAAAATGCCAAATTTTAACATGGTACTTCAAAAACCCTTACTGCTTTTTTCAGTCCCAACAGTGGCTCTGATTGTGGACGCGTGCCCGATAAGGGCATGCAGAGAACTTTCAGAATCTCATGGTACAACAGACCACCCAAAAAGAACATCATACTTTCTACTTTCACTTTCTCTCTCTTCTCTTTCCACTTCTCCAAAAATAGGGGACCTCTTTATTGAAAGGAAACACACCACACAACTGAAAGGGAAAGAAAGCAACTATACAAACAAGAATATTATTTACAAAGGCTCAAAGCCCCAAAACAAGATTTATCTCTTACCTCTATCAAACATATGATTTTCATCTCCAAACATCCAAGGTAAATTAAGGCTATTATATCTATTCACTTGATCAAAAGTGCTGACCTGAGTCTTCAACATGTCAAACAAAAAGCAATCAGCAAACTCACCTTCACTTGGCAAAGAAAAAGCACTCAATCGCTGCATATGTTGATCACTCTGTGATATCACAACATCACATCCTTGAAGATCACTATCCTTCAGAAACAATAAACATTTCAGCTCACTCTCATGGCTGGAAACATACTGGTTCACTCCAACACATGCCTGGATATCAAAGAAAAACTTTTCATATTCAACCTCATATGTATCATGCAAAGAATCAGGGGAAGCATGATGAGCCATAACCTCTGATTTCGTACTTAGTTCACCATGAAAAACTTCATTCATTTTCAAACTGTAATAATTTTCAAGATCAACATTGGAGGAAGACTGATTAGAGTGAAAGGAAGCTGAATCAGTCATTTCATCTTGGCTCCCATAGTTATTCTTTTCATAATCTGATATATCATTTAGATCAACTAAATTTTCAACCATGTCCTCACACAAAGGATTAGAAAATACATGGAAAACCTTTTCAAAATTAGGATAGCAAAGCATTGGCTGATTCACATATATTTCTCCATCAAAGAGTGGGTCAGAAACTTCATTAAACCCATCATCAATTTCTGAATCGTAACCATCATCAAGGATGGAACATTCTGAATCAGCATCATTATGAGTTGAAAAATCATCATTGCTATGAATTTGAGAAGAAGCAGAACTATAACTATCATTTTTTAAAAGAAAATCCTCAATGATCTCATCAAAATAATCAGTTGTATAAAAAGGTGTTGGTGTTGGGACATCATAGGCACATCCATTTTCAAAATTTGACAATTATTTATCCCTTTCTTCTACAAATTCCTCACAAATGCTTCCTTGGACACTCCCATTTAATGACATGGATTGAAAACAATCTTCCTTATTTGAAACAAGGACTAAAACTTTGTGGCTCATGTCTTTTTGTGCAAGAAAATCACTGCAGCAACTTCTGTCTACGTCATAATCATTCTCTTGGTGCTCATTAAAGTCTTCCTTAAGTTGAGACAAGAAGTTTGCATTATTGTGCTGAATAGAAGACAAATCTACAGACTGAAAGGAAAAATTATTTACTAAAGATTCATCTTCATCAATCTGATGTTCATCTACTTCATCATCAGCATAATAAGATTCGGTATCATCATTATAAGAACTAGATTCATCATCATCTTCATAAGAACTAGATTCAACATCATCTACACTTTCAAGTTTAGATTTCTCAATTCCATCAATCCATCTTTTAACACGTTCAGATGCCTCTTCTCTAAGAGATGCTAACCAATCAAGCGATTCTGGCACACAAAGCTCTAGAAATAATTGCACCCACTCTAATTCTGGAAAGTCAATATCAGCTATAAGCTTATCAACTACACTAGAAAACCTTTGATAAAACGAATATGCTGATTCCTTTTTTCTATCTCCTACCCTTTCTCTCAAAATCAATAGGGCCTTTTCTTGGATCTTTTGATTTATCAATGCAATATTCCCTTATCTACTAGCAATTTCGAGATCTTGCTTGTAAATTTCAAAACTAGAAAACATATCTCCCTCCATGAGAGTTGGAATTTCCATTTGAACTATTTATTCAACAATACATTCCATTCTTGAAAAAGATTTCTATCTGATTTCAAAACCATCACTTCCTTCATGAAACCATAGCATATTTCTGATTTTAATAAATGAAAATCTCAACCCAGAAATATGACAAAACTTTAAATCTCTTTCCTTTTTCTTAGTGACTCATTCACCTATGAAGGGACTTTTCTTTTCAATAAATAAGAGGATTACCTGGATGAAATTTGCAGTAGCTACTCCTTTTGCTTCTTGACTTGAAACACTGCGGATTTAGAGCCTTTTGTGTAGCTTCATCAGGTTCTTTCTTTGTATATTCGCCATCTCCTTGCAGAGCAGAACTTTCAAATAGCAAAAGCTATTTGCCAAATTCTTTTCAATTCTAGGTTCATTCTAACTAGCAAAGTCACACAGTCTTTTTCTTCCTCTTGCTTCAAATAAAAACACTTCCAGGCTATTCACACACAGAGATCTGAACAAATTTCGGATTCTTTTTCTTGACACTCTTTCTTGAAATTAGATTCAGATATCGATTCAGCCAAGCAACAATTGAAATCACTTCTTACACTGGCACACAACAACCAGGATTCTTCAAATTAAAACAGATTCACCACGCATAACATGTATGGGATTAGGATTCACAATCTAGTCCACAAATGAAGCAACAAATGATTAGCTCCTATGAGCTTTTAAACTTCATTTCTCTAACAGATTACAATTACTGGGGTACTTTGATATACAACTTTTAAAACCAGAGTTCCTGAATAAAAATTTTTCGATCCCCAACAGAGTCGCCATTTTGTTAGGGATTTTTCTTGTATGAATCATAGTCCTTGAAATGACTACTTGAACACTATGCCTCCTAATACTGATTCAGATACAAGAAAAGCCTAATTGCTAAGGATTGGATAAGATCCTTCTTCATTTTTGAGCCCCACATATACTCAGGCAGGTTTTACCTCTTAATGATTAATGATTACGTAGTATATATAAAAGTGGACACTAATTTTCTATGTATCTTTGTTAAACCAACTTATGAAACACCTTGCAAGTGGTCAAGCACAACCAAATGCAAAGCTTAACCATACAAACTATGATTGTAAATATAGCAAAAACCAGTGATATAAGGATTTTCATCCTTCTTCCTTTTAAGGAGGGATAACCTAGTTGATTCACTCTCTAAGGAATCATCAAAATGAACTGTAATGAATACAATTATCTAGACATGGAGTTCAGA
>MU223687.1:697787-715122 GCA_018584345.1 Thuja plicata | reverse complement strand
TGCCTTATCTATCGGGCAACAGAGTCAAACACACATGCATTCCCAGAAAACCATAAATCCAAACTCACAAAACCCAAGTGAAATGCCTTACAAATCACCCTTTTCACTTCAAAACCTGGACATCAGACTCATATACAGACATTCAACTCTTAGATTTTGCCCCTGAGAATTATTGTCTCCTTTAAAGAGACTCAGAGATAGTCTCACAGCTACCTTATAGCCAATGTATGAAAATGCCTTACAAATAAATACATTAGAATCAAAGTCAAACATATAAAGACATCAGACAAGTTTTGAAAAGGGATTTCCTTCATCCTTCATTAAAATTCATCTGGATATACACATTTCCAAAACAAAGAGACACAAAAAATAAGACTCCAAAGCCTGAATACTGCCCAGCCGTGTAAAATTCAACATCCTCTGTTACAATGGAGAAAAAACTAGATATAGGAGAAAGGAGAAACAACCCAGTCACTGACACCTGTCTGTCCCCAAAAAATATCTGCAACTTCTCAAACTAAAACTGCAAAAATCTGATTTGATTTTTCCTCAATTGGTCTGCAAAATCATGATCTCCTTTTTGAGACCTTTCTGGCAACATATAATACTCCATAGTTTGGACAAGATTTGCCGTCTAAAACTTTAATTCAAGTTTGCTTTCCCGTGCAGATTTTCATTTAAAATTTGAAATATTTGCATTTGAATTTAATTATTTTTCAATAGTGGAAATATTGAAATGAGACAAATTAAACTTTAATATTTCCCCTTTTCCAGATTTTGCCTCATTGTGACACTTGTCACCTAGGCTTAATGACTTAGTGGTTAGATGGTGAGCATCTTTCCATTAAGCCATTAAGTCAACCCTTGGATCTTGTTGAAGCTGCTCACTTTTTAATCCTTTTCCATTTGTGATGGATTTAATCAAATATTTTAATTAATTTTTTATTTTCCCAGGATACACCAAAATGCGACACTTGTTGCTTGGGCTTAATGGCTTAATGGGTAGATAGTGAGCATCTTTCCATTAAGCCATTAAGTCAACCTTTGATTTTTTGTCAACTTGCACACTAGTTAACCCACTTGTTGAAATGAATTAAAATAAAAAATCATTTGAAAATTGCATATCTCACTAGAATGCGCCAAGTGTCACCCTCTGATTGGTCCGCAGGTCCACTTGGTGCCACGTGTCGATCTCCCATTGGTGCGTATGAACTGCACTGCAATTGCGCCACCTTGTGCCTATTGGGCGCCATGTGGCGTCCTCTGATTTGCTGACTGATCCAATGGGCGCCACTTGTCACTTGCGCCACATGGACCAATGGCTTAATGGCTTAAGCTTATCCTCCTTGCAACTTTTTCATTAAGCCATTAAGTCATTCGTCAATTTTGGCCACCTCGAGATTTGTGCCCAAACATGCAGCCTCTTATGCCTAGTCATCTGCCACATTATTGCTGTGAGCTCCACCAAAATTTGGATGTTTTCTCCTCGGGCACAATTTTTGAGGTAGACCCCCAACTCCTGCGCACGTGCCCATAGTCTCCTCTTTCTTCTACAAATTACATATTGAGTGGTTTTAGTTATAAACTCTATGAATCCCCTTTCATGATGAATGTGGGATAATGGGTTTTAGTTTTTAAGGCTTGTCTGTACATTTTTGACCAAAATTAGTGGGCTCCACCGCGCACTAAGTTTCCAGCCCAAGAGGCCCACCATGGACTTCCTTTCTTTTCACTTCATATTACACTATGTGTGTTGGAGTATATAAACACAAAAAAACCATGTAACCCCACCGAATGTGGGATAAATGTCTTTTACCCTTTTCTTACTTCCTGCCTCATGCACTGAAAATGCATGGCTCCTCCATATGTCTTGTGCAGACATCTCCATTTCTCTTGGTGTTTGTTTGTGGTGATGTTTGCACACTGCTACATGGCCTACCAATGACTTAGTTTTTAATTCTTTTCCATTTAAAAGCTTCCATCCCTGCCTCCTGCGCAACATTGCTCCCTTACTCTAATGCATGTCCTTGCCTTTCAACGTCATGCACATACTGTGATGGATTGCGTGACAAGAAGACATTTTTAACTCCATACATAGCCTTGAGACCACATGTCGTTGAGGCAAAATTACTCATGTCGAGTGTGTGCTTCCACGCTCTGTATTGATGGATGTTCATACCTTATTTCAATGCTCCCATCTATGTTTTTAATTGAAACATGCATTAATGACTGGGCTTATAAGTTATCCATGTGCATTATAAGTATTTCCTCAAATGGTTCTATATATACCGCTAATTAGTTGATCACTAACTTGCTGAGCATTGATCCCTGAATATTCTGCAGATACGTTGTCTATTTTTGATGACTAATGACATCCAAGAGTTGATTGGAAGAGGGTGAATCCCCTACAATGTTTAAAGAAAAGCCTTGATCACCTCGTGCCTTGAGTTTCCTCTCTTATCCCATCACTCTATGTATAAGCCATTGTGCAACTCGACCATGAATTATCAAACTGGTGGCCTTTGCAATTCACCTTCAACATTTCTATGAAATGATCTCATTAATAGCGACTAGCCTCTGGAACTGGTCTTAAAAACTGACAAGATCAAGTAACCAGAGCATGTTGTTAGCCACACATGTTCCATGGTTGAAATTCTTCCATGTTGCAAAGTGACGTCCGACGAAACCCAACAGGTCCAAAGATTTTAAACACCCAAGTTGCCTCTTCACAACAATTTTGCAGATTACACTGTCAAATAACAATAAACACATTTGGTTTCAACTTTCAAAACAAGTCAAACGATCTCCTGAAGACCCGAGCTTCTGGATACTGGGAGTATGCTATATGGATGATATAGATCCAAAAGGGTGCCTCTTGACAGTTATCCAGGCACATTTGGCAACCCTCAAAAGTAGCCACTTGGAAATGCAAAAAACTGAAAACATAAGAAATATCAATTTCTGCAAATGAAAGGAAACTTGAAAAGTGTGCAAACAAAACCCTTAGGATCATAGACCTAGCAAACTGCATCAAATTGTTAGAAACTGCAAATGGAATCGGATTGGCAAACTGGGCAAACAGATTCATCATGACCTAAAAATAATTACGATAGCATATTTTGATGCCTAGAATACAGGGGAACTTTCAATTATCCATTTCACTCAACCAGGTGTGAAATTATAAGACTTCAAAGTAGGTCATTCAGAAATCTGCATTTGACAGTTTGGCACACTGATAGAAACTGCAAATGGAATGGGCTTAGTAAACTAACCAAATGGACTTGTCGTGACCTGAAGACGGAGATTCAAAAATTATTTGAGCTCTATAATGGAGTACAAAAATAATTTTTTCAATTAGGTCACAACGTCAAAAGTTACAGTCAGTCAAACAGGGCTACTCAGAATTCTGATCAATTACACAATGCATGACAACAACAAACTACCAACTTTGAGGGGTTTGAAAACTATTCAAAACATATCGAAATGAATTGGGATTTAAAAAATAGGTTCTTTGATATGCATACTAAACATCCCTAAAGTGGCGGGCCATGAAACTCAATAGGACACAAGATATTCAAAGGCAAACTAGGCCTGTTACAACAGATTGACACTTAGGCACAAATGCAGATTTTGACAAGTGCTTGAAACAAGACATCACGAAACAACTCAAAACTTGAAATTAACGAACTGGGATGTCTTCATATGCCTAAACAAGAGTGATAAGTACTTGACATGCAAGGAAAACTTCAGAATCTCATGTAGGAAAATAGGCTCAAAAAGCACTTTTAGGGGGTCAAAATGCAAAATTTTAACATGGTACTTCAAAAACCCTTACTGCTTTTTTCAGTCCCAACAGACCCATAAAGAAAGCTTTATGGTTAGGTATTTTTTATAAGAAAAATGGTGAACATAGGGTTATGGCTTGAGATAGTGAAGAAGTGTTGTGATATTTTTCATGGTATTGAGCTACAAGGGATCACTGGATGTAATAGGTTGAAATTACCAGATAATAATATTAGACTCTTTGTTTGGTGGACATAGCC
Source organism: Thuja plicata (assembly GCA_018584345.1). Classification (NCBI taxonomy): domain Eukaryota; kingdom Viridiplantae; phylum Streptophyta; class Pinopsida; order Cupressales; family Cupressaceae; genus Thuja; species Thuja plicata. The sequence goes on along the minus strand of MU223687.1, from coordinate 711,079 downwards.
CAATATTGGGTGAACCACGTTAAATTCCTTGTCTGTTATTTCTGTGTGTATTTTATTTCTCTATTTTATTGATGATATCTAGAATTAAATATTAAGATATTTATCTTCTAATCCTAACAAGTGGTATCAGAGCGAGTTGTTTTCAATTATCTTCTGCAAGAAGGTTGCACAGTTGAGTGGGAGTATTTGTAGGCGGTTGTTAGTTGAAGGTTGAGAAGTTTAATGGACAAAACTATCAATTATGGAAAATATAGATGGATGACTATCTCTATCAAAATGATTTATGGCTGCCATTGGAAGGAATAAGCAAGAAAGTATTAAATTTTTCTCAGGAGGTCAAGGATATTCTTCACACAAATGTGTTATATTATATTAATCATATGAAAATTAATATTCAATATTATATAATTATATTATTCTTAATTAATAATTGATTGATGAAACATTATGAGATTGATTAAATTTAGTTAATGGGAAGAGGCTGTTAGAATAACTGAGAGGGGGGGTGAATCAATGGCCTTAAAATAATTCTAATAATTCCAACCAAAACTTATATCACAAATATAATATCTTCTAGTTATCTTTCAGTTCTTCAAGATGTATGCCTTATGTAATTCTATCATATATAAACTGCTCAGTGAATATGATGTTTATCTTTTCCTAGCCTTTATTGAGTAGCAGTAATTAAACTTAGTGTTTACCGACCATTCATATTTTAGTAATGTGTAAAGAAAAAAATCAAATAAATGAACCATATACACATTTTAAACATGGATTTTAACATGGAAACCCTGTTAAGAGAAAAACTACTTGCGACCGGTAACCAAAAAAGTTCACTCTTCTGAAGCGAGCTCAGTGAAGAGCCAACCCTCTTAAGTGTTATAAACACACTGTTAAGTGTGACCTTGTTAGAGGATTTGACACTAACATTTTGTCTTTTTACCTAGCATTCACTATTATATCAAAAAGATATCCTTTTGATACTCTTGAGTATCTCAATACATTAAGGATGGTTAAATCCCACTCGGTTAAGATATTTTCTGAATCGATGGTTAAAATGAAATAGTACATGATCTATTCAATAATACAAAATTAACTTGCAGACTTTCAGATCTATTGTTAGTCCATAATACCTCTATGATCAATATTCTCTTCAATTCCTTTTCTCCCCTTCTTTCTTCTTTCTGCTTAGTGAATGTTCTTTCTTCTGTTGCTCGGTGTCTGCAAAATTTCTTTGACTATGTTCTTCAACCTGTATGATCAGATCTGCATGAAGACTTCTACCTTCATCAAAATTGTATTTAGCATTCCTCTCTTCATAATGAATTCCTTGCCTCTTTATATAGACATGATTTTACCATTCAACCTCCTTGTCTTTCTTGTTTTTGACGTAGATTGCTTCTTGATCGCAAATCCCTCCATGCTTTGCTTAAATCTTTAAAGCTTTGATTTAGTATTATTCTGTAGAATTCTCCTTGACAATTGTGAATAAAACTAGCTTTAAATATCCTTTTTTTTAGTTCAACTGATCGATGAAAACAAAGAAATCAATCAATTAGCTCTAATTATAACTCTGCGAGCTCAGTAGTTTTTTCATTTTCTAACTCCAGTTGATTTCAGTCATCAACTCTTAGTTTTCTCGGTAACACTTTCTTAGGTACCACTTGCTCGGGTACTTCTGATCTCGGGTAACACTGTTATCGGGTGCCACTATGTCTCTCAGGTAACATTTTCTATCGGTGTTGACTATCCATCGGGAAACACTGTGAACTACTCTAGATTCACTATTCTCAGGTAACCCTGTCACTCGATGTATACCTTTACTGACAACAAAAACTTTGTCTCTTTAGATCTTCAATTGTTGTGACAATATGTGTATTATCAATCATAAAATATATTTAAGTTGACATCAATGACAATATAATACATTAATTGAATTAATGTCTTGCATTTACTTTCTACAGCTCGGTGATCATCAACTTATTATCTTCAAACATTCAACCAGTTATAGTTCATCCATCTCTCCCTTTGGCATTGATGGAAACATACTATCAACACAATATGAAATGTGTAGTTTAAAACATGCCATAACATACAAAACTTATTTTTCTATAACCAATCTAGATATCTGACTCTCGGTACGCTCTTCTAGCTTATATTTGATTCTTGCAGAGTGTTCTCCCTTTCTTCATTCCTTTCAATGGATTGGTGTAGCAATTCTATCTTATGCTTTTGTCTCTCCCTTTGTTATAGAATCTCTTCTCCTTTTTGTGGATGGTTGTTTCTTTGAACCTTTATTGGATCTTTCTCTCCCTTTGTAGAAACTTCTTTCTCTGATATTTTCTCTCCCTTTGACTGATGTTCTTTTTCCTGATAGATACTTCATTTCTCTCCCTTATAGATATTTCATATGAATACTTCTCTCCCTTTTACGACAATGCCAAATAAAAATATGTAATGAATCTTTTGTCCATTAGCAATACCGCTATGTAGTAGCCAACAATAACTTTGTGTGTGGTTCAAATGAGTACCTTCTTTTACTGATGTGTCATTTTTGTCCATATATTTTCTTTCATCAACATGATTGATCTTCTGATAATGTGTAGGCTGATGCAGCCTTCTAGTTAGCTTAGTGACCAGTAGATAAGGATCGAACCCCTAGTCTCTTCCTTAGGTACTCAAATGTATCTTTTTACAATGGCTTTATGAATATGTCTGCTAATTGTTCTTTGGATTATACATATTCAAGTATCACTTCTTTCTCTTGTATGTGTTCCCTTAAGTAATGATACTTAATAGCTATGCGCTTTTTCTTAGCATGCATCACAAGGTTCTTTGAAATGTTGATAGCACTTGTATTATCATAATCGATAATAACTGGTTCAATAATTTTCATATTCATACCTTTCAGCAATTGCTTGATCCATGCAATGTTAGAAAAATTTGCAACATCAGCCACATATTTTTCTTCTATAGTTGATTGAGATATGCATTCTTTCTTTTTACTTATCCATGTGACAATTCTTTCACCCATAAAGAATTCTCCTCCTATTTTTCTCTTTCTATCAACTATGTTTCCAACCTAATCAGCACCTGTATAATCTTGTAGCTCAAATTTTCCTTCTTTATTATACCACAAACCATAGTCTTCGGTATTCTTCAGATATCTTTGAATTATTTTAACAAAAGTCATGTGTGATTCCTTGGGATTAACAGAGAATCTTGAAAATATACCAACTACATCTGCTATATCTGGTATAGTGTGTACAACATACATTATTTTTCCAATCATAGATCTATATAAGGTTTGATTTACATTGTTTATTTTGTATTCTTTTGCCAATTTGCATTTGGTTTCCATAGGTGTTCTAACTGGTTTGGATTCCTCCATTTTGAATATCTTCACAACTTCTTTGATGTATTTGGAATGTGTGATGTAGATGCCTTCATCCTATTGTAGAATCTGTAGACCAAGAAAAAAATTTGATCTCTCCAAACATTGACATCTCATATTTTTTTCTCATTTCATTAGTAAATAATTTACATAGCATATCATTACCTCCAAATATGATATCATCAACAAATATCTCAGCAACCATAATGTTATCATCAGTATCTCCTTTCAAAAATAGATTATCGTTATCACTTGTTCTAACAAATACAATACTAATGAGATAAGAGTGAAGTCTTTCACATCATGATCACGGTGCTTGTTTCAATCCATACAAGGCTTTTTGTAGTCTACAAACCATGTTCCTCTTGTTAGGATCAACAAACCCTAGATGTTGTTCAATGTATACCTCCTCTTCTAGTATTCCATTTAGAAATGCATATTTAACATCCATTTGGTATACTTTTAATCCTTTATAAGCACCATAAGAAAGTAGAATTATTACTCCTTCTAGTCTAGCAATAGGTGCAAAGGTTTATCCATAGTCAACACCTTATTCTTGTGCATACACTTTTCATACTAGTCTTGCTTTGTTTCTTGCGACTTCTCTATTCTCATTCAATTTGTTTCTGAATATCCATTTTGTACCAATGACATTATTGTCACTTGGTCTAGGTACTAATCTCCATGTTTTATTGTTCTCAATATGTTCAATCTCTTCATTCATTGAACTAAGCCATTCTTGATTCTCAAGTGTAATATTAACAGACTTAGGCTCAAAATCACAAATCAAACATCTACTGTTAAGTGACTTACTTCTTGTTCTCATTCCTTCTCTTTTGTCTCGAATGATCTGGTCATGTGGATGGTGTATTCTAACATACTTATCGAGTACAGGTTCAAATCTTTGTTCATCATTCTGATCATCATTTTGACCTTTATTTTGATCTTCATCGCTCAGTTTAGCATAGTGAGCATTTTCCTGATTCTCAGTGTGTGCAGCCTATTGGTCTGTTGTATTGTTCTGTCACTCGGTAGAAATACACTGTTGCTCAGGCAGAGTGTTAGGTTCTTCAATGTAGACAAATATGTTGTAATCTTTTGGTTCCTTTCTACTTTCCTCATCATTTTTCTCAACAAATTCATCCACTTTAACATTTGCACTTTCAATGATTTTATTAGAAGATTTGTTAAGACATTTATAAGATTTTCTTTTGGTAGAATATCCTACACATATTCCTTCATCTTTTTTAGAGTCAATTTTCCCATTTCTATCATCTTTCAATATATAACATTGACTTCCAAAAATTCTAATGTAACTCACATTTGGTGTGTATCCATACCATAGCTCATAAGGTGTCTTGTTGGTGTCTTTCTTCAATTGAACTCAATTTAATGTATAGATAGCAGTACTTATAGCTTCTCTCCAAAATGTTTGTGTGATGATTTTTTCAATCATTAGTGTTCTAGCACGGTCAATAATTGGTCTATTCCTTCTCTCAACAATCCCATTTTGTTGTGGTGTTCTCAGTGCAGAAACTTGTCTTGTAATTCCATGCTCATTACAAAAGTTAGTGAATTCATTTTAAATAAATTCTCCTCCTCTATTTGACATTAGACATTTCAATGATTATTCTAGGATGATTAATGTCATGTTCTTAAGACAGAAGTCTAAATCATTTAAGATGTTCAAATGTTATAAAGCTATAGTTGAAAAGAAAAGTGGAAAAGATCAACAAATAAAATGAAGTATCTATCACCATAATAGTTTTTTGTTCTCATTTGTCCACATAAATCAGTATGGATTAACTCCAGAATAGCATTAGATGTGTAGGTTTTTCTCTTGAAACTATACTTTGTCATTTTACCTTTTTGAAAATTCTTGCACATGACATGGACAGGCTTTGACATGCTCGGTAAGCCTCTTAGTTTTCTTTTCTTTCTTATCATAACCATGTTGTCAAAATTCACATGACATAACCCTTTATGCCACAACCAAATGTCTTCATTTCTAGCCAGTAAACAAGTGGTCTTAATATCATCAAGATACAATAGGTTACATTTTGTTTGTTCACCAGTACCAATCAACCTTCTTGTTCCATTATAGATATTTTCATTTTTTTTCTCAAATGCAACTCGGTGTCCTCTTTTATTCAGCTGTAAAACACTCAATAGATTATAGTTAAGTCCTTTCACCCAATATGCATTTTCACATCTGATTACATTATTCAACATGATATTTCCTTTTCCTTCAACTGGACAAGGCGAGTCATTACCCATCCTAATTGATCCACCACTATAATATTCAAAAGTTTCAAACTCTTCTTTATCTCCAGTCATGTGGTGAGTGCAGCCACTATCAATAATCTAGACATTATTTTTTCTAACTTTAGATATGAGTGTAGTTTCAACATACCTTTATTCTTCATCTGAATCATCCTTCATAGCAACAAATACTACCTCAACATATTCCTCGGATTCGATGTCAGTATTTTTAGCTTTGTACTCAACAAGGTAACAAGCCTTCTTGACTTTGTCCTTGTAGTCTTGATTATCTCTTCTGTTAGAGTGTTAGTTGCTTCGGTAGTCTCGGTGATCACTTCTATCAAAAATCTTTTCATAAGATCTCTCATTGTTTCTTTCATATTTTCTCTTGTTAGGGCATTTAGTAACAAAGTGTCTAATTTATTTGCAATTAAAACATACCAATGGTAATTTACCTTTGTATCTACATTTGCCTCTTTGCAATCGTCTAGCCATTAGTGCTTCAATTTCATCAAGTTATTGTTCATCACTTTCACTTTCACTATCATTCCTCATAGTGTGTTTATGACTAGATTTTCTTATTTTTAGAGAAAATTTGAATGCAGACTCAATATTTGGTAAGGCACTATTGTCATAGTTGTTCATCTCAAATGAAATAAGTCTACAAATCAGACTATCAAGAGTAACATTGTTATTTTCTACTGCTCTCATTTATTGAATTACATATACTCTAATAGCATAAACATGCAGTAAGGTTCCTAGAATTTTACTTACCACTTTTTCTTCCTCAAGTACACCTCCTACTCCTTGGATAGCATTAACAAATTCTTTGATTATGCTACTGTACTAATTGATGTTCTCTCCTTCTGTCATTCTTAGGTCATCAAACTATCCTCTTAGGATTTTAGTCTTAGCTCTCAGCACATTGGTGTCTCCTCCATGTACTAGCTTTCAAGTTTGTCCCACATTTTATTTGCACTTGTGCATGATTTGACACCTTCAAATTCAACATCAGATAATGAAGAAGCAAGTTCTATCATCATAGAATTGTGTTCATGTTTGTCTCTCACTTTATCAACAGTTAGAGGTCCAGTAGGTGCAACATATTTAGCATCAAAGTATTGTGTGACATCATTTCCAATACTTGATAGATGGATTCTTATCCTTCTTTTCCATGATGAAAATTTGTCTTTGTTCAACTTAGGCACATCCCTTTTACTCATCTTGTGATCTTTAGCTTGTATCTTTAAACTCTCTTTCAAGAACCAAAGCTCTAATACCAATTGTTAGAATAATTGAGGGGGGGTGAATTAGTGGACTTAAAATAATTCCAATAATTTTAACCAAAATTATATCATAAATATAACATTTTCTAGTTATCTTTTAGTCCTTCAAGATGTATGCCTTATGTAATTCTATGAAATATAAAATGCTCGGTGAATATATTGGTTATCTTTTCCTAGCCTTTACCGAGTAGCAATAATTAAAATTAGTGTTTATTGACCAATCCTATTTTAGTAATGTGTAAATAAAAATATCAAAGCAATGAACCATATAAACATTTGACAAATGGATTTTTAATGTGGAAACCCTGTTAAGGGAAAAATCACTTGGGATTGGTAACCCAGAATTTTTGATCTTCTCAAGTGAGCTCGGTGAAGAGCCAACCCTGTTAAAGGTTACAAACACACTATTAAGTGTGACCTTGTTAGAGGATTCAAAAATAATAGTTTTTCTTTTGACCTAGAATTCACTATTCTCAACAAGAAAGCCTTTTGATACTCTTGAGTATCTCAATACATTAGAGATGGTTAAATCCCACTTTGTTAAGAGATTTTCAAAATCAATCACTAAATTGAATAGTAAATGATCTAATCAATAATACAACTTTGACTTGTAGATTTTTAGATCTATTGTCAGTCCATAATACCTCTCTGATCAATGTTCTCTTCAATTCCTTTTCTCTCCTTTCTTATTTTTGCTCAGTAAATACTCTTGCTTATGTTGCTCGGTGTCTACAGAATTTCTTTGGCTTTGTTCTTCAGCCTGTATGATCAAATCTGCATGAATACTTCTATCTTCATCAGAATTATATTCAAAATTCCTCTCTTCATAATGAATTCCTTGTCTCTTTATATACACATGATTTCACCATTCAATCTCCTTTTCTTTCTTGTTCTTGATGTAGATTGCTTCTTGATCAGCAAATCCCGCCATGCTTTGCTTTAATCTTTAAAGCTTTTCTTTAGTTTTATTTTGTATATTTATCCTTCACAAATATGAATAAAACTATATTTAAATCTCCTTTTTGTTTTAGTTCAACTGATCGATGAAAATAAATCAATAAACCTGTTAGTTCTAAATATAGCTCTGCCACCTGAGTAGTTTTGTCATTTTCTAACTCTAGTTGGTTTCGGTCATCAACTCTTAGTTTTCTCAATAACACTTGGTGAGGTACCACTTGCTTGCATACTACTTTTCTTGGGTACCAATGTGTCTCTCGGGTAACACTATTCGTCAGTGTTGACTGTCTGTCGAGCAATAGTGTGAGCTGCTCTGGGTTCACTTTTCTCGGGCAACCCTGTCACTCCATGTATACCATTACCAACAAAAAAAACTCTCTTTAAATATTCAAGTGTTGTGACAATATGTGTATGAGAAATCATAACATATTAAGTTGATGTCAATGAAAATACATTACATTAATTGATTTAATGTCTTTCATTTACTTTCTGCAGCTTAGTGATCATCAACTTATCATCTTCAAACATTCAATCAGTTATAGTTCATCAGAGGCATGTCCTTTCTTATAAATAATAATGAATAGACATGTCCCATTAAGGAACATGTCTCTCCTAGCCACATTCCCAATATAAATGAAGGAGAGAATTTTGCATTTTGAAAACACAAAAAACATAGAGTGCTATTACATTTGCAGATATCGTAAAACATTAACATGGTATCAGAGCCTAACTACAAATGTAAGAGAGTAGTTTTTTGATGCTGAATGTATGACTATCTCATAAAATATAGTCTTGTTAAAAGGTCCATATCACACAAATTCAACATTGGATTGTGCTAAATTGCAGATATATTGGTGGAAAACTAGTTTCAAAGAATCTCACTAAAGCGATTAGAGAGAAAGTCTTAGATTAAAAAGTTATGATAGAATCTATATGGGTCTACGTGAAATTCCTAAAAGTGAAGTTCATTAAAGAGATATATTAATTTCTTATGATCATTTTCAGGCACTAACAAAGAATAAATTATTCAAGGAAGGGTGTCTCTTTCTATAAAGAAATAATTAATTATAGAGTGTCACCTCTCGTGGAGAAATCAACTCATTTCACAAGAAGACATGAGAATTGTTTAATGATATAAGAGTGGGAATTGTACGTTGTGGGGGGGGGGGGGGGGGGGAAAAAAACAANGGGGGGGGGAATAATAACCAATGTTACATTCCCATTTGAACCATCCTTAGTGAGGAGATGATTCAAAGGGGAGATGTCTCTAAAATAATCTAAGAAGGTGTTTTCTGATTGATGTATGTGGACCCTCATTGGAGCAACTTGTATCAAGGATGTTGATTCACAGATAAGTATTTATTATCCTTGAGTAATACTTTATCTAATAATTGTAATATCTTTCTTATTTGTATTTATATACATCCTAAAAAATCTATTATCCTTTATCTTTTCTGGGGATGATCTTGCAGGAAAAGAAGATTGATATCAGATTCATAGGGAGTCTGACACTTCAGAGGTAACTTTCGATGAGGAGCTAAGAAGATTCATATCAGATTCAGATGGAGTCTGAAAATTTATCTTAAGAAATCTTGGATGAAATAGATCAACAAATTGATATCTTCTCAATGAGTTCTTGGTTTTGAGAGAAGTTTGAGGTGAAATCCCTTGTTTTCACCCTCTGCGCTGAGGCATGATGGATGTCATGTGTCTGAATCCATATCTTTAATGGGCTTTCCCCCTATGTAAATTATGAGGAAGTAATGACTTCCAAATTATTATCACTTGTATTAGTTAAATTTATTGAAAGGTGACGATCTTACAATAACTTTATCTTCTATTGTGATAAACATCTTGTGATGGCTGAAATAGATCATGATAGATGGAAACTTCTATTATGATAAACATCTTGTGATGGCTGAAACAGATCATGATAGATGACAACTTCTATTGTGATAGACATCTTGTGATGTCTTAAATAGATCATGATAGATGGCATCTTCTATTGTGATAGACATCTTGTGATGGCTGAAATAGATCATGATAGATGACATCTTCTATTGTGATAGACATCTTGTGATGGTTGAATTTAATCATAATAGATGCTGTGAATGTTCTTATGGTAAGTGCACATTACCTATAGGATATTTTTGAGTTATGGTAAATATCATGAGACTTGATATTCTTAGTCAGACCATATCTCTGATATTACATGGAGGTGATATCTAAAATTACTTTTGAGTTATGGTGAATATCATTTGAATTGGTATTCTTGGTTAGACCATATCTCTGATATCATATCAAGGTGATACCTAAAATATTTTATTTATGGTGAATATCACAAGACTTGATATTCTTGGTAAGACCATATCTTTTGATCTCACGATGAGGTGATATCTTCTCTCTTAACAGTAATGGATCTTTTGTGAATTTCATTTTGATGAATTTTATCTTCCCTAAAAAAGAGGGAGTGTTGATGTTTTGTACATAGCTATGGTAAGGGTCATAAGTGGTTACACGGGAGATGACTACATATTTTGTTTGTTCATCCTCCCTAGCTAAGAAGTTGTGTTAATGTTTGTAGCTTCAGTCGTATGATCATTAGAATACATATAATATATGTTGTTTAATAATAATATTATATATGTTATATTATTATTAATCATATGAAATTTAATATTCAATATTATACTATTATATTTTTCTTAATTAATAATTGACTGATGAAACATTATAAGATTGATTAAATTTAATTAATGGGAAGAGGCATGTCCTTTCTTATAAATAATAATGAATAGACATGTCCCATGAAGGGACGTGTCTCTCCTAGCCTCATTCCCACTATAAATAAAAGAGAGATTATTTCCTTTTGAAAACACATACAACATAAAGTGCTATTACATTTCCAAATATCCTAAAACATTAACACTTATGAAACATTTAATTAATATTAAAATAGTAAAAGGGGGTCATTTATTGATCATTTAAATTAGTTTAATACATAACTTACCAGTCAATTATCTTCTATTAATATCAATTTTGATGAAGAAAGAGGGCTCTTTTGATTATGTGTTCTTTTCCTAAAAGATGGAATGCCTTGGTAATAGTTGTTAGTAACTTCGCTTTTTGTTCAAATACCCTAAAATCTGATGACATTATTTTGAGTGAGGAAATTCATAGGAAAAGCTTAGGTGGATCCACATTAGGTAGTGTTTTGAATACAAAAAGTAGAGGTAGATAAAAAGAGAGAGGAAACAATTTTGGAAGTCGTGGGAAATCATGAGGAAAATCAAAGGGCAAGAGGTCTCAATCCAGTGGACCAAATGATTGCTGGTATTGTGGGAAACTAGGTGATATCATAGAATATTGTTGGTCTTAGAAGAATATAGGAGACAAACAAGAAGGCAATAAGGAGGCAACTATGGTAAGTGATAAATATAAAGAGGATTTTTTTCTTCTTTCCCATGAAAATGCTAATGATTCATGGGTTCTAGATTCAGGGGCCTCATTTCATGCTATTTCCCATAGAATTTATTATCTTGATTATGTCTAAGTGGATTTTGGGTTGGTTAATTTGGGAGACTATTAACCATGTCAGATTGTTGGGAAGGTAAGAATTAATATTAAGTTCTAGAATGGGAATCATTGGCTACTACAAGAAGTAAGGCACATTCCAAGGCTGAGTAGGGATTTATTTTCAGTAGGGAAGCTAGGTGATGAAGGTTACACAACTATTTTTAATGGAAAAAATAGGAAGGTTTCAAAAAATTTCCTAGTAGTAGAAAAAGGTGTGAAAGTAGGAACCTTATATATTTGTACAAGTCATACCATTCCTTCCACTTTAATTATTACAGAGAAAATTCAATGTTCAGGAAAATTTGTTGCAGTTGAGTAGGTAGAGCATGAAAGAGTCATTATGTATTTTGAAAGAACACTATGGCACAATAGAATTGGGAAGATGAGTGAAAATGGTATGAAATTAATTCATTCAAATAAAATCTTCCCAAGTCTACAATGTGTCAATATGGATTTCTATGAAAGTTGTGTGTATGGAAAACAAAAGGCAGTTTTTTTCTGAAGGTTGAGAAAGAAAAGGAAGAATATAAATTAGATCTTGTCCATACAGATGTATGGAAACTAGCTCAGATATCTTCCCTTGGTGGCTCTTTGTATTATGTTACACTCATTGATCATGCAACTAGGAAAGTATGGATTTATTTCCTCGAGAAGAAATGTGATGTATTTGAAATTTTTAAAAAAGGGAAAAGCTTGGTTGAGAATGAGATTGGTAAAACACTAAAATGTCTCTGACCTGATAATGGTGGTGAGTATTGTAGAAAATAATTTGAAGACTATTGTTCCTCTAATGATATTTTTAGGCAGGAAATAGCTCCATGGTCTCCATAATAAAAAGGTGTGGCTGAACACATGAATACGATAATAATAATGGAGTGTTCAAAGACTATGAGGTTTCATGTTGGTATGCCCTTAAATATATGGGTAGAGGATGTAAAAACTTTTATTTATTATTTAATTAATAGATATCCCTATACTCCTTTGGCTTTTGGTATTCTAGAGGAAGCATGGAAATGTAAGAAGGTGAGTTGTTCTTTTCTTAGAACCTTCAGTTGTGAAGCATTTGCACAAATAGATTATGAAAATAGAACCAAGCTGGAAGCTAAATCAAATAAATGTGTATTTTTTGGATATTGCAATTATGAGTTAGGCTATAGACTTTGGGATTTTTAGAGTCATAAAATTGTTAGAAGCGATAATGTCATGTTCAATGGGAAAGTGTTGTACATATATCAATTGTGACAACATGAGAAGAAAGAAAATGATTATGTAGTTCTAGATGATACTCCTAAAGATGATGTTCCATTTGTTCCTCATGATCCACAACAAATAACACAAAATCTAGTGAATGTTAGATGACCTTCAAGGATAAGTAGACATCCTAATAGTTTATGTCCCTCTTTGTATTCTATTTTATTGACTAATACTGGTGAACCAAAATTTTATAATGAAGCTAGGAATCTTGATACCAAGGTTTAATAAGATCGTGGAATGACAAAAGAAATGGAATCCTTGCTGGAAAATCAAACTTGGGAATTATGCAAGTTGCGTATAAGTAAATTTTTTTTACAAAATAAATGGGTTTTTAGGATGAAAGAGGAGGATATACGTAAGAAATGATTTAAAACTAGGTTATTTGTAAAGAAATTTGCATAGAAAAAGGACATTGATTTTTCTACAAAAAAATCTTCATTTGTTAAGATGACCTATATTCGTACTGTTATAAGTATTGTAGCTATTGAAGATTTGCATTTGGAACAATTAGATGTGAAAACAGTCTTTCTCCATGATGATTTGAAGGAGGATATATATATATA